>VYZQ01056725.1:7023-18186 GCA_013400655.1 Mystacornis crossleyi
TCCTCTCCTCTCCTCTCCTCTTCCTCCCACATCCACAAAGGACATGGCATCACAGAAGAACTTTATGCCTTAAAACCCAGCAAACTTTATGAGGCTCCCAGAGAAAAGTCAACATTCCCCCACAATTGCTACTGACCCTCGTAATTAACTTAATGGAAAAATGGAGAGAAAGCTCTTGCTGCTGCCTAATGTACTTTTAATACATTGCAGATGTTCCCGTGATTTTACTAACTGGAAACACTTCATAACTTGTGTGCATAGCCTATTCCCAGCACGGCATTTACCCTGCACAAAGCAGTAATCTTCTCAGCCCTGGGAGCAGCCCTAAGGTCTGAGGAGAAAAAAACACCTTACATGGATATTTTCTTTCTTAGAGATGAAATAGAAGAAGGTGAACTGACACAGAGAGCTTAGATTTTATCAGTAAATAACAAAGAGTGAAAACTGGAGGAGAAACCAAAATCCAGCTCCAAAACACATCTGAAATCACTTCGGAGGCGTTAGAAACATAAATATGTTGCTTTTCAAGTGTTGGGCCATAACCCTGCAGTGGGGTGGGTTTGAAAGGAGGAGCTGAAGCTTCTGGAGGTTTCCATTTGGAGTACCAGCGTGTGACAGGTGCTTCAGCACCTTGGTAGGCTCCTTTCTAACACTGCCCCTTCATCGGAGTAGGCTGGGCTTTAAAAAAAATAATCTTAAACAAATAAATGGGGAGCAGAAATGTCACGGCAGCGTCATTCTTTGCACCTCCAGCGAGGTATTGCCGAAAGTGCTCGTACAGCCCCTCAGGGTTCGGATGTTCTGTGACAAGCTGCCCGCTAGGAAAAAGGGGTCAGTGCTGCTGCTGCACTCGTGTGAAAAGCAGAGTGGTGTGATAGTGAGAACGTGAAACCACTGGCTGTGTTTGTAATGTTTTCCCCCTTTCAGGAGAACTTCCATATCCGGGAACTGGAAGACAAACACGGGCTCTGCCATGCTGGAACAAATTGCTATGTCAGATAAGTAAGTCCAGTCTCGTGTAAAAGGTAATTTAAAAAAAATAAATTAATGGCGTTTTATTTTAAATGAATTTTTAAGGAATCCCATTGTTGGTGCGCAGTTCACAGTAAGTGCATGTCTTGTGCTGGTTTGGGGAAAGAGGAGTCTCTCCTTTTCTCTCCTCCTGGGTGAAAGAGCAGAGCCAGGAGTGCCGTGTGGCTTGTCCCAGAGTTAGCTGACCACAGCCAGGAGCCCTGTGTGTTCCGTGGGCCCTTGGGTTCCTACACCCACATCTACACCCGAGGGAACTCCCCTCAGAAAATTCAACTTCCCAGATTCAACCCTTCAGTCATTCCTCCTGGTTCATTTGCCCTCTCTTACCCACCAGTCTTACCCCATGCACACTGTTTTGAGCTTTTCTCCTGCTACATCCTGTAGCATAACCGAGCAATCCAATCTTCACATTTCCTATTCAAATCCCATTTCTCTTTTCCACTTTCAATCTCCAATTCCTTACTTTTCATTTTATAAATTTCCACTGAACTGCACTGTGAGCCTTTTTCCCCTGTTGCTGGGATACACTGAAGCTTTATTTCCCTTGTGCCATCATTCCAGCTCTGTACTTTGGTTTACTGTGCTTTTCCTTTTCTTTCCCATTCTTATCCTGGATAATTCTTGCAGTCCAGTTGAAAACATTCATGCAACACCACTTTGAAGCTCAGAACTCTTTTCTCAATACTCCCCATTTGCTCCACAACACATGAACCCCTTTTCCCTGGAAAACAAAATCTGAAAGGCTTTTGGATGGCTATGAATTTTCTGTTGTTCAGCTTCTCCAAGGGCTGCCACCAGTGGAAGCTGAAATAAAGTCTGTACAGTGAAAGCGTAATTTAAAAGGTGTTTTAAAGTTCAACAGTAGTGCTGTTTTGGGGATTTGTTGGTTTGGGGTTTTGTTTTTTTTTTTAAGCCTGGAACCTACAACTGGGTCCCTCTTACGAGCTGAGGGAGACACAGGAACTGAACCATTGCCTGCCTGGGGAAGGTGAAAACAAGAAAGACGGGAATTCCAGCTCGCTGCTGTCCAAGCCCTGTCTAGACTGTGTCCTCGCTGATCTCCCCTCTGGGGATGGACTGGAGCCACATTATTTTCTCTTTCTCCTTCCCTCCCACCTCCCTCTAGAAAGTGAGGTTATGTCTTCCCCGGGAGGGAGAGGCAGGAGTGAGCTCGGGCTGTGTAATTACAGTCCCCGGGCAGTGTGGCAAGGCAGGAACTCCAGCTGTGGCCCGAGGACAGCAGTGCCAGCAGCAGTGGGAAGCGCTCCCCTCGCCCCGCTCCTGCTGGAAGCGCTCCCTGAGCTTTGCTCCCGCTCCCGCTTCTCAGTGGGAGTTAATTGGAGCAGAATAGGGGGTTTCCCGTTAAAACACTGGCCAACAAAACAAAACTTCCTTTGTGCTGATGAGGCCAAAAGCACGGAAAAGGTGGATGTTTTCCCCTCAGAGCAAGGGGCGTGTGTGACACGGCCCTGCTTTTGTGGGATTGCTCGCAGCAGAGCAGGGCACACGAGGGGCAAGGAGACTTTTCTGAAGAGCTGGAGCAGTTTCACAACACAGCAGAAACAATCAGATCTGCTGCATTTTGGTTTTCATACAGGCCATGAATGAGGAGGAAGTGCCTTGAAAGCGCTGCCTGATGGGCATTGTTGGCTGAATACAAATCTCAGCGCAGAAATGCAGAGGGGAGAGAAGAGCGTGGCAGGAAGGGGCAGTGGCAGGCAGAGGAGCAGCACATTTCGGGGTCCCACTCTCTCACTGCCGCCTGTCCCCGAGCTCCTGCTGCCCAGAAGACCAGAGAGCCGTGCCAGCAGTGCCCACCTCACCTGGCACACCTGGAATTCCCTGCCAGCCCTCCTGGAGCAGTCCTTCATCCTTTACTGCCTGCCAGCCCCAGGCTGCTGCTCGCACTGGCTCTGGGAAAAGGGGAACCGTGACCTTTTGTCAAACCTACTGTGCAAGCCTTGGGTTTAAAACACTCCAGGCTGCTCCATCCAAGCCCTCTCTTTCCAAATGTATTTTTCCAGCCCTGTGTTTGCTGGCAGAAGATGGACTATTAAATGCACTTTCATAAATCTGATTGATGTCGCAGTATTTTAAAGAAAATTTCCTCGTTTTTGTTTTCATTTCAAGTCCAGATATTTTCTGTTCAAGGCAAGTTTTGTTGTCCTCGTGACTTTCTAAGAGATGCAATATTTTACAGCAAAAACAAAAAAGTTATTTATAAGCAAGTGCATGCAAAAAGTCCAGTCAGTCAGTGCATCTACAGATGTTGAAATTGTCAGGCATCCAAAAAGCCCCTCTTATATTGGACAAAAAACACGTTTCTCACAGGAAAAAAAAAATTCATTTTCATTGCTAAGATATTACCATCAGGATCTTTTCAAACAGTTGTATCAATTTCTTTGTATTCTGCTTAAAATAAAAACTTTTCCGCTGGAGCAGATTTTAGATAAGAAAATAGAAAGAATGTGGCTTAATAAGTTTACTTGGAAAGGATGCTCTTACTGGAGATATTTATACATGAATCAGACTCTCAGCCCAGCAATGACTTTCCTCTGATCCTACAATGAAATCAAATGCTTTGTTTATTACAGCAGGGGGTTTTTCAGTGGAAAATATTATGAGGTGGCAAATCCATCATCAGGGCTCCAGGGCTGGAGCAGGAGAGGGGCTGGAAGAGGAAATAGCTCTGCTTTGGACTCATGTGTGAGCCAAGGAAGGAAGGAAAGTTCACGATAAATGAATGCTTTAAAAATGGGGGTTTTTTCAGCAAATCACGTCCTTCCGTTGGTGTCACTGTGACTTCACCCTGCATCATTCCCGGATCATTTCCTCCCTGCCTGGTGCCTGGCCCAGCTCTGCTGGGACTCACTGAACGTTCCCAAAGCTTTCGGTGTCCTGGGATTCAGGCCCTGCCTTTGGGCTCTCCCAGCTCCGTGCTGGTGTCACCGCAGCTCTGCGCTTGGTCGCGGGAATCGCCTCACTCTTCTTCCAGTCAATCCCTCCTCACTCCCTTGTTGGTCAGATAATCTCTCTCTTCTGGAGAAAGAAAGGAAAATAAATCATATTGCTGCTTGGAGAATGGGCCAAGTGTCCCTCCTCGGCCTGTGTCTCTTACCATGACATTACAGAATAAACTGTATGAAATCGCATTTTTTAGGAGCTGTGGGATTCCTTGGAGTCATTTAAAATCCAGTTGAGTTTTGCTGTAGTTGTCTGTAACCCAACATGAGGTCCATAATCCTTGCCTGCATGCTCCATAACCCACACAGTGTTGTATTTTTGGTTCTCCTGCACCATCTGAGGGGTTGTCCCGGCCGGATTTCTCCTTTGGTTCAGTGCTGTGGGAATAAAACCAGCCTGGCTCCCTTGGAACACATTTGGGGCCGTGATTTAGGATGGAGCCTCTCACTCATTTTCCTGATAACAGGAAACAAACCCATCCAAGACTGTGAAAATTCTGAATTTAGGCTTTATGTCATATTCAATACATTATTAGGTGAGCCTGTGGAAGATGGAGAGCCTGATGAGATACTCACAGAGAAAATTATTTTTATGAAACAGGTACAAGCTTTGGGTTGACACCTGCTCTGAAATATTTGGTGGTTTGGACATCTGTGCTGTTAAAGCTGTGCACGGGAAGGATGGAAAAGATTATATTTTTGAGGTAAGCATTCCCACATTTTCTTTTTAATATATGCTTTTAGGTATCACAAACACCCAAGGAAAGAACCTTGCTGGTAGCTGGGCATTGGCTTATTTGTGTTTCAGGCAGGGCTGTGCATTTCTGAGCACGGTTTAAATCATGGCACAAAGCCACAGGTCCGAATTAGTGGCAGCACTTGCTGGAAAACCTAACCCTGTAGATGGGAATGTCCTTGGGTGTTTGAGGAAATGTACACAAACTGCAAAACAAAACCAAATGTGGACGGCACGTTTTCCCAACCCCTATGATTTCTTTCCTGAGCAGGCTCACCAGCTTTTCCTGGAAGGTTTATAGATAGCGCTATCCCAAGGGAACCCCAACAAAATTATACCTTGCCGTGGAAAGGGAGATTAAGGATGAAGTGGAAACAACTCTGCTGTTTTTTCTAGCCTAAATATTGCCCTGAAGATTCCTCATGAATCAGGAGTTTCTGCTGTAGGTGATGTTGAAAAGTTGAAGTTTTCCTTTACTTTGGGTTTATTACAGAGAAATACCACTTTGTGTAGCCATAAAACAAAAAGTGATCATCAGTTTCCTATCACACAATTTCTTCAGCATCTTCCATGTCTCTAAGATTTTATTCAGGAGGTGGGAAGGGATCTCCAGAATCCCCCCCACTCCAAAAGAAGTTGATAAAGCAGAAGGGGAAAGTTTTTAAAAAACTTTTAAAAATGGGCACTGCAAATTCTGCTGTGGACCAAGAGACTGCCTCACTTCCTGCTTCTGAACAAACCCCTGATTTTCCATGCCTCAGACAGTCACACTTCCTAAACCCCAGAATTCTAAGAGCTGCAGGATCCATCATGAGCTGGGTCTGCAGAGCATTTTAATCAGGGTGCTGAGTAGATGCTGCAATTAAAAAAATAAAAGAGTGGATGGGAGCGTGATAATTCCTGCTGTTGTACGGAATCAGCTGAATTGTTTGGGGGACAGGACTGCTCATCAGCAAGGACATTCAGAATCTGTAAAAGACATTGAAACGTGGGGCTGTTTGCAAAGTTCACCAGAACATCTGTAAAACTCATGGTCGCTTGGTGCTTAAGAGCCAGCTCACATCAGCAGCTATTACAGTGCAATTTTAGCAGAAGGCTGGGCTGCAGTGAGGGCTGGAAAACTGTCTGCGCCAAGACAGGGAGAATTTTCTCCTTTTGTGTCCTTTCAGCGTGGGAGAATAAATGTTATTAAGGCTGGCACGTGCTTGCTGCACCCGAGGGGGCTGAGCGGGACCATAAATCCCGGGCTGCAGGTCCCCGCTGGCAGCCGTGCCCTCGTGTTTCCATGGGGATGCCACACCTACGGAAAAACTGAGTGTTTGGGTACCACTGGCACCTCAGGGCTGCAGAGATCAGCCGACCAGCGACGCACAGACTCCCGAAGGGAAGCTGTCGTGTTTGCAGATTTGTCCTTCCCGATTTTCACTTGGAACACTCCGCCGGTGTGGCCTCCAAGAGGAGGACACAGGTGTGTCTCGCCCGGCCTCAGAGGGAATGGGAATTAGGGGGGAATTCTGCTGAAGTATCCCTCAGATATCCAGACCAGTTTTGCTGAAGACAGGAAGGACAAAATATTGAAGTGATACCATTATTCAAGCACAAAATCTGGGTTTTTCTGTGGAGCTTAGGGCTCTTTGCAGTTTTTAGGCAGGAGATGTAAGAGGTAACTTTGCTTAACAGAATGGGTTTTCTAAAAGTGCTTCCCTGGAAAAAGCTGCCTTCTCCAGAGGAACACAGTGGCTCTTCCTGCCTGTCACTGCCCTGCTCCAAGGAACTGTCCCCAAACTCCTCCCAGGGAGGAACGAACTAATTAAAGGATCTTTCAGCCAAGCAGAGGGGCTGTCAGGTTGATCAGGATGAGGGCCAAGTTATGGCTCTGTGTAACAGCCTTATCTCTTCATTTAGAGCCTGTTCTTCCCCCCTCAGCGGGAATTCTCAGCTGCCACGCATCAGACAAGCTGTAGAAACAGGATTTTTATTTCCCAAGTGCTGCAACATGCAGCTATTTAACTGTCTCCCCTCTTCTTCCTCGTAAGACATCAAATTAAGGTCCAATAAACTTTCAACTTCTTAAATATAAGGGCTCTTGCCCTTTCTAAATTAACACTTCTGAGGTTTCAGTCCTAGGAGGAGCAGAGCATTGTTTGTATTTCTGAGCTCACTGGATGTTATCTTTCCTGTTTCATTCTTGGAAAACCAAAGCTTGGGGAAGCTAAAGAAAAGCTCAGAGTGTGGTGATGAGAGCAGTGAAAGAGAACAAATGTAAGAGAATCCTTTAGAGTGGCCTCCCAGAAGTCTCCCAAATCTTGCTCCAGATTAAATGGGCTGCTGCAGGTGTCTTCTTCCCAGTTGCTCCATTTTGCTCTGAGCTAAATTAAAATTAGCTCCCAAGTGGGTGTTTTTTTTTTTTTTTGACTTAGAAAGATGCAAACTGGATTTCATGAAGAAAACTTTCAGCCACTGAAAACCAGTGCAAGAAATGAAGAAAGTGTTCGTGCACAGCCGTGTGTAAAATTCTGCTCTTGGCCTCAAGTTCTTCCTGCCAAGGGCTCAGAAGCTCAGCTACTTCTCCTGTCTTCCCATCCGGGACAGAATATCCTCTGCTCAGGCCAGGGAGGGAACTGAATCCAGCTGTAGTAGCTGATAAACTCAGAAGTCTCTCACGGTGTCTGGTCTGGAACATTGCTCTATTCACAGACCAAAGGGGATGGTTTTGCCCAGTTCTCACCCTCCCAGGGATGGACCTGCAAAATCAGCCTGATTTAATTCCCCTTTCCTCTTACCACTTATCTTACCTTCTCCTGGAATTCCTGGGTGTTTCCCTCAGGAGATCCACATATACTGCCAGCCTCCCTGGGCACTGCTGGCTGCTCCCTCACGTTCCTCCTGGATTCCAGCATCCCGGGAAACCCCTCCTTCTCCCACTGCATCCACAGCTCTTCGCCTTTGCCCTTCCTTTCACCTCCCCAGCTCTGCCTTTCCCAGCACCATTTGGGCTGGGTCTTTCCAAAGCTCTGCCCAGTTCATCCCATTCCTTAGGAAGGAACTCAGGATGCAGCAGAGCTGGACGTGGGCAGTGGCAGTGGGAATTTTGGCCTCAAACACGATGATCCCTTTGCAGTTACTGATATCTTGTCATTACTCTGGCTCCTCTATAAATCCCGTCCCATTTTGCCTCCCAGTCATCAGAGTTCAACAGAATTTCTCTTCTTTTTCTTGCCAGTCTCAGTCTCGCAGCCCAAATTTTAGCTGTTTACCTTCTCCACGAATATGTGCAGTCAGTCCCTCAGTGATAAGAGAAATTCAGCCCAAAAAATTGGCTACTGAAATGAAAATACATTGGTATATAAATGCGAGTTCACAGTGATATGAATTAAGTGACTGTAATTCACAGGGACCCCTGTTTTTACTGGCATCTGCAGAAGTAACGTATTTGATTTTATAAATTACAGATGTCCTTTTTTTTTCTGTGAAATCTTCTTAGTGGGAAACTCCAATATTTTAAATAGCTGAACTACATGCTGAACTAAAAACTGGCTGGGTTTAAATGGGATTTTAAATCTAGCACAGGCTGTAAATAGACTATTTATAAACAGGGAGCTTTGTGTATGTTTAAACTTCATCAAGTCTTCTAAAGGGGGGGGAAATGCCAGCCTGACATTCCTGTAGTCACTCACAGGATTTAAAAGCTGTTGGTGTTGCCCAAAATATTCTTAAGATACGTTTATGTGAAATGCACTGATTGCTGTTGGTTGTCATTAACTCTTTTGCTAGGAATGAAAATAGACGGCATTTTCTGAAAGGCAAAGAAAATGCACAGAACCCACCAAGAAAAGCATCCACCTTGATCTCAGCTGCCCTGCCAGGCAGTGGCAGGGGCACTCTGTTGCCACATCTTTGGCCAACGAGATTTGTGCCAGTGTGGCAACAAACCGAAGGATTTTAACAAGGTCAAAACCTGTCCAAGAGATGAGAGGTTGATAAGGGAAAATGGCTCTGGGTTTTAAAGACAAATCGGTTTGAATCTGCCTCAGTATGTGAGTGTGCCTGAAAATTCTCCATTCAGGGAGAGTAAGAACTTCTCAACTGGAGGGGCCGTGAAGATCTGACACCTCAAGGCTTCCTATTTTCACTTTTCCCACAAGTTCTGCTAAACACCATGGCAGCACCTCCCAAAGGAAGCCAATGTGTGAACTTGCAGTTGTAGAAGTACTTAAAAGCAGAAATTCAGTCCAAACCCAGTCCTCCAGACCTTAATCCTGTCTAATCCTTTGGCAGGACCTTATTGGAGGCAATTTATTTCACAGTCATTCCGAGTAATTGTTTTAATGTAGGTGGGTGGTAAACAAAGGGAGGTTTCTTTGCATGCTTGTGAAACTTTAACCGACGTTGGCTAAGAGGGGGCTTCATCTACACCCTATAGTGCATATTTTTAAAAGTAGCTTTCATTAAAACAGATTTTTAGAGCCCGGACATCACTCCTGCTCTGAAAATCAGATGGTTTGCAGGGGACAACCAAATATCCAACACCCTTCGCACCAAAACATTCTATTTTCAGTCATTATTAACACTTCACACCCTGGTACTTTGGCTCCCTCCAGGCACGATGCAAATTCCTCTTGCCAAAAACTGCTCAGGATACAAGGAAATGGATCTTTAAAGTATTAATACAATTTTTTAAAAATAGCAGTAAGTGAGCAAGAATTAATATTAAAGAGCCACACAACCTGCAAGGCTTCATTTCCCCCCGTCAGAAATATCAGCTCCTCTTGGTTCAGTACTTTTCTCTCAATGAATTGAAAACATCAGGATGTTCCACTTAAAATTATGATGGTTAAAAAATACGGTAAACTTTAAAGAACCTTTCAGTGTACTTATTAAACATTTCTTCACTACTGTTGATGTGGCCCTAGAGTGGAAAACCAGTCATTCATTTCTGAGGAAACATTTGTTCTGGAGTTCAATTATTATTGCGTTGTTTTCTCTGGGGTTATTTTAAAGCCTTTTGGCCGTGAGGAAGCTCAGAGGAGACCTCCTAGATCTGAAAATCCCAGCACAAGCCTTGCCAGCATTTTGGTTGCCAACACACAATGCCAGTGAATCTTGCATATGAACAAACAGAAGAAGAATGGAGATGATTTGGGACTTCAAACTAATCCCATTATTGGAACAAAGTAGTCTTTGTCACTCAGGAGGAATTTCTGTAGCACTCACCATAGTTTGAAAAGCTCAGGGTTAGGTCATATTATTTATAGTGCAGCTCCTTCCCAACTACTGCAAGGTATAATGTTCTTTTAAATCAAAATGTCTCCTTAAACACCCAACTTCTGTGTCTAATTCCTAGAAACCCTTGAATATCTAAAAGAAGGAAGGTAAAACTCAGTTCTTTTTTAATAAAGGAGATGTTTTGTGGAGGTTGGGGGATTGAGTTTTGCTCCCACTAAATCCCTTCCACTTCAGGAGGGATCCACACAAAGTGGGTGTGTTCCTGCTCTTCAGACTGACCCCTGTGCACCCCTCAGACAACAAAATTCTTCCACTCAGACCTGTGAGAAACACCAGAGTGCAGCACTGCAAGTGACATGGACGTGCCCTGATGCACATGGAAAAAGGATTGCAGTTTCTCAAAAGGGAATTAAATCCTATTATTTTTTAAAGTAGGAATGCCCAGTGTGAATAAGAGTTGGGGTTATTATGTTATGCTTTTATTTCCCCTGAAGCAAACACAGATGTGGCAGAAGTGATACACTGGAGGAACAACAAATATCCTGGAGAGATAACAAACATCCTGGGGAAATAACAAATATCCTGGAGAAATAACAAATATTCTGGAGAAGTAACAAATGCTTGGGACCCACTGAAATGGCAGAATTCAGTATTAGTTTTATTCATCAGAACAGCTGCAATAAATAACCACAGAGCACTATTAACCTGTCACATTTAGGATGGGAATGTGCCCATTTCTATCTGCCTCTGCCATCCTGCTTTCTTTGTAGAAATTCTTACTTACTCTTTGCAGCCGCACTACTTTTTGTAAAAGATTATCAATAATAACAAGGTGTTATTTAAAGTTTTTCATGAATCAGTAAGGACCCAGATTTCAGAAATTACTAGGAAGCTGAAGTTTTATTTTGCATTTCCATGTTGGAATTCAACTCATGAATGTGGTGTGAGCCACAAAAGCAGGCAGGGGAGGAAACCTTCAGCTGAGACAGGAGAACAATTGCTTCAGATCACTGGACAGCCTGAGAAATCTCATTTTCCTTATCAGCCCTGTGCTTCCCATTCCTGTTACCAAAGTGCATGCCCAGGTGTGAACGGAACCTGTATTTTGTGGGAGATTGGGAGGGGAGGGCATTGCCAAGTTGCTGTTCTTGTCTCGGTTTGAAAGACGGGTATCTGCTAAGGAAGGCAGAAACCTCCCTTTGAATG
>VYZQ01056725.1:18284-35241 GCA_013400655.1 Mystacornis crossleyi
GGGCCCATTAACAGGAGATAGTCCAGAAGGAGGAGACAAAGAACATTGCTACATCTGGTTTCAACAGCTCATGAAGATGGCGATGGAATACACTGTGACCCAGGACAGTTCTCCTGTCTGTTTTCTGGTGGAACACACACAATTCCTACAACTCTTGCGCGCTTCTGCTAAAGCCAATCCTGTCAAAACATCTGTGCCCTCCTGCCCAGAGCAGGGGGAATTTCCTTCCCAGCACTGATGTCCTGTTGCATTTTCAGGTGATGGACTGCGCCATGCCCCTGATCGGGGAGCACCAGGCTGAAGACAGGCAGCACATCACCGAGTTAGTCGTAAGCAAAATGAACCAAATGTTGTCCAAAACTCCTATTCCATCTCCTCAGAGACCCACTGCCACTCAGCAGCCTCAGGTAGGAGACTTGTGCTTTTCAAATAGAGCATCTTGTTCTATCATTTTCAGCTCCAAATTTTCCTCCGAGAACTCAGACACCGCTGTGGAACCTCGAGGATCCAAGAGCTTACCAACACATTTTACCTGTTTGTTATATCTCAGTGAGGTTGGCTCCAGATAGAATCAAGAAGTGCAAGTGTTGCTGTGTTTCTGCCACGAAATGATCCCTGTGGGGTCGGGGAATTACCGGCCTTTGTGATGTTTCCTTTCAGTCCCATGCATAAAATATCATAGAAATACTGAGAAGCTCTGGCATGGAAAACCCTTGCCCTGAGGATGTCAGGAGGAATACTGGCAATAATTCTTGTTCTTGTGAGAAATTAATGTATTATAATCTTTTTCAACCTGCTGCAGTTCATGGAAATACCTTAGAAATCTAGGAAACTCCTGGAATAAGTTCGGCATAGTGGAAAACATGGGTCAAAGGTTGCAAATAGATGCATTTCACTTAATTTATCTTGCTTGGCCTGGCAGTTAAAGTGTGGGGATGCAGAGTTCTGCTACCTGCAGGCTTTCAGGAATCACCTTTGTGTCTCCATTTCCGTGCTTACAAGGTGTGGGGTTTATTTTACTGATCCTTTTAATAACTTCAGGGAGCGTGGCATTTTCGCAAAAGGCTCTGAGAACAGAAAACTTTTGTCCCTGAATTGGAGAGGTGTGGATTTTCTGGGTGGAATTTGATGGATAAGGAATTGCGTGGGTGTCTGTGCCCAGAGTTACAGCCAGTGTTTAAATAACAACCAGTTACAAGTGGTGACCTGGGGGGTCTCTATCTAAAATGGGCTTATAAATCCCTTTTTTAGGCAAGACTGCGTGGCAGGGGGATGGTTTAAGACTGAAAGAGATTTAGATCAGACATCAATTCTCCACAATGAGCGCGGTAAGGAACAAGAACGGGCTGTGCAGAGAAGCTGTGGGTAAAACACAATCAAATCCACGCTGCCCACGACCTGCCCAGGGCTCTGGTGCTGCCCTGGACCTCTGCCCTCCACGGGGATCAGCTGAACCCCGGAATCAGCCAAACTGTACGACAGGAATTACCAAGCCTAAATCAAGGATCTATTTTCGCTCCCGGCAGGCTCCACACCAGGTAAACAATTTGAGAACAATTTTGTGGCACACCTCAGACAGACCAGTTCTTGAGGCAGAATGACTAATTTGTTCTTCAAATATCTCGTCGTGCTTTAAGATATAAAAATACCCCGTCCCACATGAAAAAAAAGAAAAAAAGTGGCGTGGCTTCTATTTATGTTGCAGCCACTCGAAACTAAGCACAAAATTGTTTCAGCCACAGAACCACATACAATGGAGAAGTTTCCATCCAACATGGCTCAAGTCCATTGTAAAGGGCAATGAGAGAGAAAGAAAAAGGGGAAAAAATAAATCACCTGGTGCTAAAATAGTTTCTTTTAGGAGCAGTAGATTATCCAGATATTAAAATGAAGCAAAAAGGCAAATTTGGAGTTGCCCAGTCAATACAAGTCAACATAAATCAAAATTTTAAGCGGCGATAGACATCACTGTCACATTCACAAATTCACATTTGATATTTCACATTTTGGGGGGAAAAAAATGAAAGGTCTTGGGTAGGCTTTCCTGGATTTCCGAGCAGCCAGGGGAGGAGGAGTGTTTACTGGTACTGCTGTCATCCAAAGGAACTGGCTGTTTGTTGTGTGTAAATAAAGTTTCCAAGCATTCCCAAAGAAAAACTGCCTACCTGAGTTCAGAATGAAAATAGGATGCCAGGAGCATTTTTAGAAGGTTCCTAAATTCTTCCGTCACTGCTGTCGCTCAGCATGTCCATGGAAAGGGGTTTTTTTGCCCTTAAACCAGAGGTTTTAGATGAATGCAGAGAAAACACTCTGGGATGATGGACTTCTGATAGGTTCCTGTTAAGTTTAGGTTATTCCTGAAGGATTCAGCCCTTACTGATGGCAACAGGATGTTATCCCACATTAACCTTCTTTTCCTTATCCTATCCTTACATTATGGATTGCACTTGAGCCAAAAAAAAAGCTGTGAAAACCACAGAACCTTCAGAATATTTGCAGTATCTGTTAGTTTTCCTCTGAGTTGATCGGACCCTTAAAATTGGCCTTGTTATAGCAGTTTAGGGCAGGTAAAGGCGACCTGAATTTCTGCTGCAGATTCCGTTTGCAAATATCCATTAATCTTTCCAGCTTTAGGGGAAAATCATGAAACGCATTTTTAGAACTTAAAGCAGGCAACTCCTTCTGCGGAGTTAATTTTTAGCTGGGTTTTGCTGAGAGTAAAATCAGTCTGTCAAAACAAAGCTGCCCCTTTCGTTTTTGAAGCGTCTTCTTCTTTCCTATGGTGAGAAATTATTTCCTACCCTTGAGAAACCCCCCACTCATCCGCAGGGCAGGGGGACACTGCCCTTTTCTCCAGGTGACACAGAATGCAGAGCCAGTGATTTATCCCAAATCAGCTCAGTCCATGTGTAGGTGTGGCCTTGGAAACCAAAGTAGTGGAGGTATCAAAGAGTAATTGCTGTGCTTTGCTACTTCTGCTTTTAAATGTGCAGCCTGTGGTCAATAACACAGCTCCAGATGTGCCATGATCTGAATTTCCTGGTTATCTGGGGGGTTTAGAAGTGTTTCTAATCTAGTCCAGACTAGCACTGGGTGGATTGTGCATAAAAACAAGCCTCAATTTACAGATTTACAGTGGTCAGTCCCACTCCAATTAAGCGCCCATCAGAAGACAAACCAATGATTGGGAAAATCAGCCTTTGTTTAGCACTGGGCAGCCAAGTCTTGGTGGGAATGGTTGGCCCTGCCGTGTGCTCTGAAGGCTGGCAAGGCTCTCCCTGTCACGGTGCCAGAGGCAGCAAATTCCAAAGGGAAGCCTTGGAGGGGCAGGGCCTGGGATTGTTAAACCCATTAAATCTGAGCTATCGGAGTGATTTTTTAAATGTATGTTTTGTACTTCACCTGTTTATTTATCCGCAGACACTTGCCCAGACTCTACAGCAGGTTCTGCTGGTGCACAGAGGGCAGAGAAACTGAGCAGGAGGAGAGCTGGACTCACAGAAATTCTACCTGTTACGGTCAAAAAAATCCTTCAAAAATGAAGGTGTTTCTATTATAGCTTGTTTTACCCAATATCATGCTGAAAATAGAACTTGAACTAGGAATATGATTTTAAAAGTTTTCCATAAACAAACCTGCTCTACTCGCAGGCAATAAAATCGCAGAAATCTAAACTTCCATATTTTCTAACCTCTTTGACTGCTTTTGACAGGTCTTTAGAGAAGCCCTTGTCAAATTTTTTCCTGAAAATCAAGCAAAAAGGTTAAACTGCCCAGTGAATAACCAGTGGAACCTCTCATCTCTCCCTCCAGGAAACACCACTGCCCAAAGTTCTGCTCCGGGTTTGCAGAGCTCAGCGCAGGCTGGCTCAGGCTCGTTCCTGGACTATAATATAAAACAGTGATGTCAAACAAAGGCAACAATAATGGTCAAACATCCCCTCAGAGCTGCCCGTCGGGTCCTGAGGTGAATCGTGCTGGAGTAAACTCCGCAGAGAAAATGACATTGTCCCTGAGAATCACCATAAAATGCAAATGTTTACGGGCGTGTGAGCAGCTGAGGGAAATCCTGTTAGGGAGTTGTTCATTCAGTCCTGTTGCATTACCCAGGAAAGAATAAGGGATTTGTTATCCTTAATGGAAGGAAAGAAGGAAGGAGTTTGGGCTCCAGAGGCACAATATCCACAACGTGGTGACATCACAAAGAGCAGGGCATTCCCAGCTACATCCTGGTTCTGTTTGATGTAAAAGAAAGGAGTGGCACAGTGCAATAAACCAGTGATAAAACCAAGGTGCTCTCCATTCCCTGACCTCTTATGTGATATAGTTTATCCAGTTTCACTGTTCCATGTCCAGAGAGAAAATTGAACCACATGTGGACGTAGCATAAATAACAAAAAGTGTGAATTCTAGCGAGAAAAGCAATCCATCAGCAAACTCCCCGTTCCTGGGTTTCCATAGGATTCCACAGTTGTGTTACCTTCCATCTCTGGGATTTAGTGGGGATTTTTTAGAGGAAACTGCTTATGATGAGCAGCAATTTGCTTCAGATCACTGAAGTTTTTATGGTGGCCAGGAAATGCAGTTATCTGGTTTGATCTTAGCTGAGGGGAACACATTTAATTGGGAAGGATCCCCTCACGGAGTTACATGGAAATGGAGAGTTCAGCATCATTCTGCTTGCTAGGAAGAAACTTCTCTGCACCAAATTTGGGGTGTGGGCCTTATCCCTAAGTTATTTTTTGCTTTCACAGTCTCGTAGAAGTTCACTTCAACGTCAACCCTTGAATAGAAGAGGAACCCTTGATTAGAATAGGAACTGCCTGATAAAATAAACCAATTAAGAGGCCACGCTAAATTACCCTGTGCGAGAGAGGGTGAATGGAGGGGGTCACTGAGGGTCCTGCAGAGCAGATCAGCCCTCACGGAATCGGGCCTGTCCTACCAGAGGGGCTTAAGCACAGCTTGCCTTCAGGAGGTTGCCAAACGACCCAACAACCCCCAAACCCACACGGGCCGAGTTTCCTTCTCTTAGGAAGAGATTGAAACAGGGCATGAACGGCCATCACGGGGCCCTAAAGCTGCTGTGGAATTGCATCCTAAATACATCCCAGAGATCAGCCTGACTTCCCTTTGCTCCAGGAGGGCAGCCCAGAGAGCCTGCAGGGACAGGATTTTACCGCATCCCTCTGCAATGGTTCCGATGGTTTCTCTTTCCGGTGGTTTCCCTTCCCAGTCGTTTCTCGTTCCAAGCTCTCCCCTGAGGTTCCCCCGCGTGCCCCAGCCTGGCCGTGGGCACACAGGATGTCTGTGTGGAGACCAGCTGAGCACCTTCTGTGGTTGGCTCGAGCAGCCCCTGAGGTGTCCCCCGGTCCTCGTGCGGCTCACAAGGTCTGTGGGCACTCTCAGAGCCATCAGTGCCTCCAGACGCCTCCCTGGCTCATCTCCAGCCCTCCCACTGCCCATAAAAAGCCCTTTTAAATCGTAGCCCTTGGTAAGATAAGTGACATTTCTCATCAAAATACTCGCAGGGTGCTCGTGGATGCCTTCCTGAATGTATTGGTAGAGAATCTAAGCCACTGGCATCAAAACTCACAAAGAGCAAGGTAAAATATTGATGGGGCATAAGAATCGCACAACACGAAATGCGACACCTTCCAAAGGGCATCTGAGTCAAAAGTCATTCTGAAAACTGTCACATTTGCTGGAGGTGGTGCCTCCTTTACTGCAGTATTTTGGGTTTTTTGCATCCCAGCGACACCTTGTGGATTTTCTTGTGGAATAATGAGCTGGGGAGTTATCTGTTATTTATTATTACAAGGTTTTACATCATATTCCGTGAGCTGAACGGCATTTAAAAAGGTATTTTCTATATATTTTACAAATCTGAAATGCTCCTTACTCGAAAATTTTTCATTCATGCTATCGTAATGCATTTTTAAAATTTCTTTTCTTTATTTTAATGTGGAATATATTTTAATAGGCTGCCTTAATGTGTACATATATAAGTGTATATATATCACATACACACACACAATGTATATCTGTATGTGCTTATTTTAATCAAAAACGGGGTTTTTAAACTCTTAGTTATTTTATGGGAGTGAAAATATAAGAACAGCTGTTACTCTTTCAGACCCCAACATAAACATATGGAATTAAGAAAAGCAGCAGAAAATAAACAAGTAGGAGCCCGGGCTCACCACATCCTTGTAAAAGGCTACACTTGGGGCACAGTTCATGCCAGTAAAATTTATTTATCACTAGTATAAAATGATGGGGGTTTTTTTTCCTACACTGAGGTTGTTTTGTCCACCTTTGAACAGGGCAGGTTCTGCATGTGAGGCACAGAGGCCACAACACAAGCAGGACTCAGCTGCAACTGCTGGATGAGGGATGTTCATGTGTTTAAAACAGTCCCCATTTCATTAACAAAGCTTGATTTATTTTAAACATTTGAACTCGACATGCAGTGCGTCAAAACCACAAAGTTCATGCAGGAAAATAAATCCTAAAACCTTTCATATTGATAAGGACACGACATATAAATATCAGAGCAGGAATTTTGCTAACAAAGTAGCTGTGAAAGTGAAAATAAGTGGTTTAAAATCCTTCCTGAGCTCCTGCACCAGCAGATGGAGTGAGAGCCAAGGGAGGCCCAGATGAGCTGCTCAGAGCTGTTTATGGAGTCTCCCTCTGAACAGAGGCCCCGGGTAAATAACTGGGTATAAACCCCTGCACAAACACTGTGTCCATCCAATGAGGGTCATTAAATCAAAAACACGGATCAAAAGTCAAAAATCAAAGCACGGATAATGGGGATCCTGCTTAGCTTGGTTCAGTGTGCCGAGAACAAACCAGGGGTGCCCTCACAGGGCCCTTCTGAAGGGACCTGATGGCCTTTAGATTATAGAAGAGTACATTAAAGGTCATGTGTTAAAGGTCTGGGGTTATTTGGTCAAAATTTCTGATTATATCAACAGAAATTTGTCCAAATGAAATAAAGTTTTCTGGGTGTAGCCTGATTTTTTAAATTTTTTTTTTTTAATTTCTGAGTACTCTATATTGAATGCTTATCATCAGCAGTGTACCTGGAAAAATAACTGATTTCTGTAGACAAGCCGAGAAAACTTGGTGAGAGAAAGATTTGCTCATAAAAGTACTCACTAGAGCAGAATCCCAAAGGGAAAAGCCCCTGACAGGGTCAAGCTTCAGGCCCAGGAGGATTTGGGTGACCTCAGTTGTCTGTAGGATACATTGCTTCAGCCTTAGAGCTGATTTTGTAACTCAGAAGGCCACAAAGTGCTGGCAAAACTCAAAAATAAAACAAGTATTATGCTTAATAGATACTTTTCCACAGTTCTTTTAAACGTAACAACAATAATATTCTCTTTTGTCTTCATTCTCACAACAAAATGATGCTTTTCTTAACTTTTTATTACCTTCTGCCAGATGATCTCCTGATCATCTCACAGTCTGCCAGTGGTATTGGGAATTCTGACACTCCATGGTGCCTCCCCTCAGGCAGAAAGAAAACAACTGGAATTTAAAGCAATCCTGAGCCCACCACTGTAGAGTGGCCTGCCTGTTCTTCTGCGAGAAGCAGCTTGTTTGGTCTCACAGGCGTTTTTTTGGAAACTGCAAAATTTGTCCTCATTCCATTCTGGAGCAAACCCCATCCTTTTCCAAATCAGAGCAAGGGAAGCAGGGATCCCACTGTTCCAGACCAGGGAAGAGCTGCCACAGACACAAACAGGACAGGAGAGCCCAGGCTGGACCTCTCTGTTTTGTCTTACTGCTCTAATTACTATCATATATAACATCTTTGGATTTTTTAATTTTATTTTTCATCTATTTTTACTCTCCGATCTCGTTTATTTAAGCTGAACCTAACAGAAATGTCTTTTTTTTGGAGGCTTTTCCTTGGTCTCCCTTCCTTTCCCCACCACAGTGGGTGTTTCCTCTCTACTTCTTTTTGTTATTACTCCCTGTCTCCACTTGACTTTTCTGTTTGATTTCTCTGACCTTTAAATCATACCCTGTTAAGCAGAGCTGGCTGGCTTTTCTCCATGTTTAACTTGCAGGAATTCTGCCCCTCTCCCCAGCCATCCCTGCCACGGTTTATTTTCAACAAGGACCATGTGCTAAATGTGTGTCAAAACCTTGAAACGAGGATAAGCACCAAGAGAAATTACGGAAGAATCCAAACCAGAGCAGCTCATTTTCAACTATTCTTGATTTGTCCAGAGGGGAAAAAAAATAAGCCGCCCTGACACACGGACACACTTCCAACTCTGGAATGTGGAGATGGACTTCTGGAGCTGCCAGCAGAGCAAACTTGTCTTCAGCTGCTTCAAAATCCCCCTCCAGGGTCTCTCAACTTCCAGCAGAGACTCAGGGGGGCTGTCAGAGCTCAGAGCAGCCCCCAAAGCTCCTGTGGGCTGGAGCAGCACCACGAGGAGCCCCATGGATGGTTGTTGTGTGTGGTTCTTCACTTTAGGTTGGGGGGAGCTCATGGGTCTCTCCCGGGGCCTCTTCTCTGTGCCCCTTCCCACTCCACGGCTCTGTGACCCTAAAAACACAAAATATGGGTTCTCAGACTGGGCTTGGGGCTGCTCCACCATCTTTTTCCAGACTCTCTTGTTTCCAGTAGTAAACTTCAGCTCTGAATGGATCCAGTAACGATGGATCTCTGTGGCTCAAGGTGAAGTTCTGCAGACCTTAAGCTCCTCCTGTTCATGCGAGGATCATTTGCCATCCCGTATTTCAAAATAACCATAAAAATAACCCAATTTTTCTTAAAACTGGAGGAGCAGACACAGCACAGCATCGCCCAAAATCCCTGGGCTCAGGGGTCAAAACCTTCCCTGCGATTTCCACCCTCAGCAAGGGATTTTGGAACTGTCAGCCCCACCTTATCCAGTGTGAATGTGGAGGTTCCTCTGTACACCAGGAAAGAGAGAGGAAAATCACCTCGCCAGTCCTGGGATGTTCTCCTGGCTCTGCTGTGCCCTTTTCCCTGCTTTTCCCTCTGTCTTGGAGCTCTTCCCCGGCTCCAAACTCACCTCACGCTCAGCGTCAGCACACGGGGGAGCTCGCTGCTATCCCAAATTCCACATCCCTTCCCCGTCTGTGGGGAACGATCTTTTCCCTGGGAAGAGCTGCCCTGAAGCTGCTGTGCCACTGCGTGGTTTCAATGTTCCCTGCTCCAAGAGGAAAAGTGGAAATCTGACTTCTTCAAGCCATAAAAGAGCTGCATCTTAGAATCAGTGCCTGGCTGTGGAAGGGAGCAGAAAGCTTCAATCACTGACACTACTTCAGAAATTCATTTTCCCTATTAAGCCAGCATCCTGCTTCTCTAAAAACCTCATCAAACTGAGAGGTGGGCTTATCTTTGGTTCGGCAGAATAACAGAGAATAGGGTGGAATGGACAGGGGGGAGTTCAGCTGTTTCAGTATCTCAGGGAAAACGCTGGAGTGTCCATGGGAGCAGCACTGACCCCTTCCCTGAGCCACCTGTTCTGCTGGGAGCATCCCTGCCCAGGTGGGCTTGGAAAAAAAATGATCTTCAAGGTCCCTTCCAACCCCAAACGTTCATGATTCTCTGATTTTTAAGACCATGTGTAAAAGTATTCAAGAAGGAAACCATTGTCTAGGGAGTAATTCGTTATCTAGCAATGGAAAACAGTCTATAAAATCTGACTTAGAATACTTTTTAATGTTAAAAAAAAAGCCCAGTGCATTTTTTAAATACTATTCCAAGTAAAAATCTCACTGTTCAGCTTGTTTTCTGCTCTGAGCAGTCATTTCCTACCCGTTCAGGGAAGACTCTAACAGGTTTTGCAGAGGTTCTTTGGAAAGCTGGTTGAGCAACGAGTTCTGAAGTTCTGCAGACCTTAAGCTCCTAAGTCTTTGAATCTAAGTTGTAAGTCTTTGAATTCTAAGTTTTTGAATTCTTTATCACAACTCCAGCACGAAGAAACCCCAGGCTGGCCCCAGTTTTGGTGAGTTTATTTCCCACACAGATTCCCTCAGTGCAGAAGGGCAAGGCTGGACAGGGGCACCCCAAAAACCTGTGAAAAGCTGGAGAAGACTCTGCTCTTGCTGCCCATCTTGTGCAGACAACAGGAAGGTGGATTTTTTAACCTCATCTCTCCACTGTAGCTGCCATTTCTCTCAGCCCACTGGGAATATATAAAACAATAAATAGCAAAATCTTTGTGCTCCCGTTCAGTACCACACAGTGGGGCAGATAAATCACCTGAGCCAGAGTCACCTGGAACAGGGGAAGCTCTGGACCAGGAGCCACGAAAATCCCAGCCACGCTCACTGCCCACAGAATGGACGGAGCTGGAAGCAACAAGTTACTGAAAAGTTTTGTATTTTTGGGTGCTCCACGTCAGGATTTCACTGCTTTGCTGAATTATACAGCATGTGCTTATTTGCAGCCCAGTTTTATTCAGTTTATACACATTTCTTCTGGGATTCCACTGTCCTTTGGCTCGGTTTTTGCCCCCAATTTCTGTTTATAAAAGCCCTTCATTTTACTGAAGGGAGCAGACGGGTTCTTGCAGAGGCTGCAGGCACAGCCTGGTCAGTTTGACAGCACTTTCTGAGCCAGCTCAGCTTTCCTGGGCAGGGCTGGTGGCACTGAGACCCAGCATCGAGCCCTGCAAGCATTGCAGGGAGCTGTGGGGAGGTTCTGGGGCTTTCACTGCACAAATCTTTCCCGTTGGGTTTCAGTTAGCCAGAGATCTCTGCCTTTGTGACAGATGCCTGTCGTTAGTCCATAAATAAATGATTTGGGACATATTTTTGGTGGTTTTTAACTCCACTCATCAAATTTGTTCTTTCTTTAGGATATTTGGGCCCTACAGTCTTCCAGCTCTGTATCATCTCCAGGTTTTAGTAGCACACACCTGCTTTGTTGTGCCAGCTTCATTAATGAGTAATCTACTCAAGTTCTGCATCCCACTAATGTCCTTCCCAGCAGTTTTTCTTCAATAACTGCATTTTTCCTCACCAGCAATTTCCTTACCCTCCCTGCAGTATTCGTGATTAACCTTCTCCAGTGTACCTTGGCCATTCCCAATTTTCAGAGAGACCTGGTATGGAATTCTGTATTTCGTGAGTCGGCTGGTTTTCATTTCTGAGATGAAGAATGTTTTATTTTTACCTGCTCCTCATTTTTAGCTTTTATCCCACCTGCCATCTTGCTCCTGTGTTTATCACAGTCTGTGACACTTCAAACACTCATTTACTATTTACTCTCTACTTAAACTGTCTTAATGACCTCTCTCCGTAGAAATCACATTTTTTTCTTAGTTCTGCTGTTACTTAAGTGTTTTACTATTTATTCCTGTTCCTTTATGAGCTCTAACTCTGCTGACATTTTGGCAACTCTCAACTGATCCCTCTCCTTCTTGACCTGAAAAACATGGCTTTCCCCTCAAATATTGAAATACCTATGAAAAGCTCCTGTCCTTGTATTACAAAGAAAACCAAACGAGACCCAAAAACAACTCTACGTGCTCCAACTACAGTTCACAAAGTCTTCAACCTCAGCCAAATCGAAATCAATTTTTGCTGGGACTCTGTTTAGCATCTCTTTTGCCCAAGGGCTATTTCCCTGCCAAGTTGCTGCTTTTGCTCCCACCCATTTCAACATTCTTCAGACAGTTCAAAATTCGAGTGTATATGAATCCAATCTACATTTAAGTCAAGGTAGAAAAAGAAGTAATGCCCTGATCAAATTCTAATACAACTTGCTTTGAAGAATAAACAGCTTTTTCTGCCAGTTCCACCCCTAAAATTCTAAGGGGACTGTTTCAGGTAAGTGTGGGAAGGAAGGAAGTGGGGACATCTAGAGACATTTCTATTCTAGATAAGTAGTGGGGGTTGTGCTCTGGCTGTAATTAGCCAATATTCCTGAAGGTCATCATGCAGCCAAATCCTCCAATATTCCTAAAGGTCATCATGCAGCCAAATCCTCACTTGTTCTGCCCAGAGCTGGGACATCACTGGAGTGTACTTGCAGCATTCATGTGGCTTGGAGGCTTCCCCAAGTGAAGCTGTACTTTTTGGGGGGCAGTTACATAAACAGCAAAGCCCTTTGAACAGGAGAGCTCCTTCAGGCAGCCCTGTAGAATGTTCCTGCCACCATCAGCAGCCCCTTCTCCTTGGGAGTTCGGGTGGGACATGAAATTTGTGCTCGACAAAATGAAAACCAAAGGGGCTCCTTCTGCCACCAGTCCCCACACCCCGCTCAGGTAATCCTAAACCATCCCAAACATGCTCCTGTCCTACTGATTCTGCTCTTGAGCCGTGAGCATCCACATGAGGAGCTGTGCAGGGCCATCTTCCGTGATGGAATCCTGCATTTAACCCTCCATCCCCGCGGTGTTTGAACCGAGCACGTTTGCAGATCAGAGCTGCAGCACGGGGAAACCTGTTTGTGCTGAAAGAAGGTGGCAGGAGGGTGAACTTCTAGGCTGGGCAACAAAGGAAATCAGGAAATCAGGGAGAGGGGTGAATACATCTGCAGGACAGGTCTGGTGCAGCACCTCTGCTCGGAAAGGGGCGAGCAGCTCCCGCAGCTGCACTGGCACCACCTTGCGAGGTGAGGAGAACAGCCTGAAGTTCGTTTGCCAGAAACTGGGGTGTTAGAAGGAGCCTGGATTTTATTAAAGGCCTTGGCTCAGGGCGGCCAACGAGGCTGGTTCAAAGCCTGTCTTTAATATCAAGTATCAAGGTCTCTGACTGTCTGAAAGAAAGACTCTTGAAAAGGGCTGGATTACTACAGACCATTGAAAAACCATGAGTAAGAGTTCTCAATTAGGAATGTAATGCTAATTAAACATTTTGGGTCAGCCTGGGTGGGTTGGCTAATTAGCCAAAGTAACCTACCCATGTGATTGGCCTGGAGTGTGGGTGAGGTTCCTGGAAGCACCAGGTGATAGCTGGTGAAAAAGAAAAAAGGGAAAAAAAAAAAAGGATGTGTGGGTGGTAAAATCAGGACAGCTGCAGCCAGTGACGGGAGAGGGGGAAATACACCTTCAAGAGAAAATGCACAAAGGCTCCAAACTCTCAGCAGAGTGGAGGGAAGGATTAGCGAGCTCCTGCAATGTTTATTGAAAGCTTCATTTGGGATAAAATCATTTCTTTGGGAGATGAGAGATATGCAGATTGCGCAAGGGCTGGTGTTGCCGTGTCAAGTCAGCGCAGTTGTGTGATAAAACCTGAGACATCTCGGTGCAAGAACAAATGGCAGATTTGCTCCAGCCTCGGGGCACGGGGCAGACAGAGGCCCTGCAGATGTTGTTCTAACATTAAAGTAGATGTGAAGTCGAACTGCCAGCCTGTGTTTCTAAATAAAACATGAGTTTTACCTGCCCAGGCGTTTGTTTTAGTGGAAGAATGAGGACCTTCCTATCCTTCCTGGCCACCCTGTGCCACCGTGGAGAGCCCCAGCTTGGGCTGTGGCCCTTGGGAAGGGTAGGGAGCCTATCACGGGCTAATCATGATAATTACAATTATAAAATCTCGTGTGTGCTTTCTAACAAAGTCGCGTGGTCTCTCTGGGCCTCCAGAAAGGAACTCTTGGAGTTTTTGAAGCCCCAGTCTTGGTGGTTTCCCTCCCAGAGCACTCTGCACGTCCCACTGCCCCGGGAGCGCGGCAGAGGCTGCCAGGAGATCCCAGCTCTGGGACAGGGCAGGAGCTGCCTCCTCCAGGGCAGCTTTTCAAGGTTCCACTCTGGGCTAATTGCCCTGGTCTCCCAGGAGCTCCTGATGCAAATGCAGATGTTGCAGGGAGCACATAACCCCGAGTGGATGCCGCAGACACTCCGGGTGCTGAACGTGCCCAGGGCAGCCCAGCAGCTCCTGCACGTGGCTCTGAAAATCAGAGCGAGGAGGGAAACCAAAAGAGAGGACTCTCACCCACACTGAAGCACTGTGACATTTTCGGGTGGCTTTGTCTTTGTCTTTCCTTGCAAAATTTTCTTATTTTCTACGTATCCTCGTCCCTTTAGCGATGCTCACCGGGAACTGTGTGACTGGGTCAGGTGAATCAAGGGTCAGAGTTTGTGTGGATCATTTTTACTCCTCGTTTGGTCTCCTGCAGGTTGGTAAGGCTGAGTAATGAGAGTTTTAGACCTGCCCCAAGTGCTTTTATTTACGCAGCTAAAGCAGACAGAGCAACTTGCAGCAGCTGCAGGCGCTGGAGAGTTGTTGTGCCACTGAGAGCCCTGATGGCTGCATGGCTGGGCAGGAATTCACAGCACTAGGAGCAGGATTTATTCTGTAAATAAAGCACTAGGAGCAGGATCAAATACAAATCTATCAGAAAAAAAGCCCCAGTAAGTTCTGCAGGAAACATGGTTAATTGATTTTGCATTTGCTCTTTAATAAATTCTGCGTTTTTTCCCTCTTGACAGATGGCAATTTGATTTCTGGATCCTTAAAAGAAAATCCTAAGCTATTATGTCCAACAATTTAATATCTTTCACGTCTCAAAATATTAAAGATGGGCCTAAGACCAGGTTTTGACTCAAAAATTCGTGTTCCTAAAGGGTGTTCTGCTCCAAGGTTTTGGTTCAGGCCCATCTTTTCCTTTCACAAGTATCCATGTGAAAAGGATGCTGCCAAATAAACCTCCTGTTTTGAAAAGTGAAGTATTACATGTGTTTCTAATAACATGTCAGATGGAGAAGCATGAAGTAATTTCAGTTATTTTTATTATTTGTCTGTGGGTTTTGCTTTCTTCTTTCATTTTGCTTAGCAAAACAGTGGAGCTGGAGCAGCCCATCTCCCTCCCCACTCACAGCCAGCAAATCAAAGTGAAACCATCACTGGCAAAGCTCCTGCTGTGCAAACGCTTCTGGATACAAGTGAACATAGTTAAAAATAAATTATTTCTTAAATTACACCGAGGTATCTGTTGAAATCCATTTCCTATTCAGTCTGTCCTAAAAAATAAGAGAGAGCAGAAGCAGTGAGAGACAAAAAAATGGTCCCTGGTGCTGGGAACTGAGGAGAGAGTCCTTCCCCAAATGGAGGTGAGGTTTGGGAAGGCACTCCCTGCATCCTGATCACATGCTGCAAAGGGAAAACAGTTTTTATAAGAGCTCAGCTTTGGACTAGCCCAGGGTTCATATATGTCATGTCAGGCAGCAACTAAATTAAAAAAATGGTATCTGGAATAAATTTAAAGTATACGTTCAGCCCCACCAATAAAGAGTTTTCTAATGAAAACAAAGACAAATTAGTGGAAAATTGGAACCGAGCTACTCTAATTTTATTTTTTTTTTTCTCTTCTGTTTTCAAATGTATTTTCCAGAGTGGATCACTAAAGGAGCCAGAGCCAAACAAAATCCCACCTCAGCGACCACCACCTCAAGGTTGTTTACAGTACATTCTCGACTGTAATGGCGTTGCAGTAGGACCAAAACAAGTCCAGGCTACTTAGATAATTGAGACCCAAAGCAAGGGTTAAAGCAAAAACGAAAAGAGGGAAAAAAAAAAAAAACCAAACAAAACAAATTGAAAGAAAAGAAACAAACAATCTTAATGCAACCATCCCAGTTTCGTTCAGTTTGCCATTGTTTCAGTGCTGACCTGGACTGTGTTTTTTCTATGCAGTGTCAACTCTCCCGTCTGGTTGTTTCCTTGTTCCTGTCTGTGCGTGTAAAGCTTTCCAACCTTCCTCTGTAAAACTTGTGATTGCAGGGCTGCTGTCAACAGTGTACAAAGAATGTGCCTCTCTAGAGCCCAGTGCCACTGTACATCCTGGATGGTTAGACAGTATTTTTGGAGTATTCGATATCGTTGAATAAAACCCCCCCGAGGTGCAAACCCCCGTCCCTTTGCTTACTCTGTGAGTGTGTGCACACTGTACTCATAGCCCTTATTTTTCTGTGCGTGTGCATGACCAATAGGTAGGTGATCCAGATATATTTTTAAAAGTCTAGATTAGGATTTGCTAGTGAGGCGTTTTATTTATAATTTTATAAAGTTTATTAACCTTTGAGTTTTACTTATACGCGAGGGGAAGTCTGCTATTTTCAGTGACTCCTTAAAATACAGTTCTTCCCAAGGAATATTTAAAATATCTTCTATTTTACATACTGGTATTCATATTTTTAGTAATTCTGCATTAAATTATTAGCTACAAAGCTATGTAAATGGGCCACCTATGTGCAATATCTCAGTGAAAGTGTGAGTATTTAATGTATCCTATTTCACTTAAGTAGTACCTTTTGTTGTCATTCTGAATTAGTAATCTCTGGAGATTTTTAATGAAAACTAATGCAAATACTTCCAAAAAATCCTATACTTACCTAAGATTTAAATCCCAGGGTATTTGGTGAGAAGTACCTCAAGGACTGTTAGACTTCCTGTAAGAGCTCATTTCATTTCAAACAGAGAAGTGAGGGGATGGCAGACCAAGGTACCTTTAACCAGCTGAGGATCCTGGGTTAGAAAATGCCAGACAAAAAATGTCAGTGGTTTTCTTTACCAACTCAGGTCTCCTATTTTACACCTACAAGTACCCAGAGAGCTGTAAAGAAAATCCAGTCCCGACGTTATCCACATAAATAGGGTTTATAAGATCTGCTTTGACATCAAACATGCGAAAGGACTTGAGATGCCTGACAACTGCTAGATTCTCTGTAGGTAAATTCTTTGTGATTTTTTTACACAAGCGATTTCTAACGTGATGCTGTGGGAGCTCCACAGGCAGGCAGTTAATCTGCTGTGAGAAATCTAGCCTCGAATCACGAGCTGCACACTGCTGGCATACCAGAAAGCTGAGTTGCCAGCGAGCCACAAAGCTATAATTTTCATCTTGAATATGTACAAAGATGAGTAGTGGCCATTAGTTTAGTGCAAACAATTATGTTTAAAGGGAAAACAGCCTGATGTTCTACGTCTGTTTTCCCTACAAACACTGGAAAAAG
>VYZQ01056727.1:0-38722 GCA_013400655.1 Mystacornis crossleyi
GGCAGAGCTGCCAAATCTTCTGTGGCTTACCAAGGACTCACAGAGTTGGTTTTTTGGTGTATAAGAAAATGCAAAGAGTGGAAGAGTAGCAACAGGCAGAAGTTTGGGTTTGTGACCAGTTTGTGCTGAGCTTTGTCCAGTTGCATGCTTGAGGGTAAACTTTGTCTTCCAGCACTTGGGTTATTTATTTTGCTTTAATTTTTTTTTTAGTTTGCATCATCTACTACTGCATAGTAGATTATTTGTTGAATGAAACCTTATTGATGTGGTTTACTTCTCTGCTTGTCAATATTTTATCTTCAAAGTTCCATTCTTTTATCCTGGCTGTGGATGAAGTTGTTTTCATTGGCCCTTGTGGGTCACTCAGGACAGGCAACGTGCCAGTTTAACTTGATCTCTGCTGTGCTACTTGAGTGCATCTTGCCAGTGAAGTCTTCATAGAGAATCCAGCTAAAATGTCAAAAAGTAGTTGATCGTTTTCCATTTGGTCTGGAGGCTGAATTAAGACTCCTTGCAGAAGGAATTTGTTAGATTTCAGATCTGAGACTTGACATTTTTGAAAAGTTGGGGTTTATAGCAGATGTATCTGTAACAGTAACTAAACAAAAACCTCTAGCATTTCTCGTATCACTCTTTAAAAGTGAAAACCATGACATTTCCTGGTGTGTCCTGCCCCTCAGTTCCCAGAGGGTTATCACATACTTAGCTTGCCTTCAGTGCCTGGTGAGGCAGGTCATGCTCTCAGCAAATTGCTCTTTCTCACTGGTAAAGTTAAAACAGAAGCTCTGCTTTGTTGTGGTGTGTCAGAGCTCTACCGCTACAAAACTGTGTGAAAGCTGCCCCGAAAGAATGGTGATGCAAAAACGTGCATACTCTGTACAGAAGGTTATTGAGGCTTCAGTTTAATTTTACCATTCTTTCAATCTTTGATCATTCCAAGGCACTCGTTGTCTAATACAGACAGGGATGCCCCCTCCGGGCTGTGTCAGACCTGCTGAGGGAGGTGTCCTGCTGCTGGACAATGGATGCATTTTTTTCCTTGACCTCTTCTGACAGTCTTAAAATAAACAATTTTAACTGCACACTGCAGGATGTATTTAACTTGTCATCAGATTTTGGTTATTCATGTATCTTACCTCTCAGTGGAAAATTAGGTATATGCCAGAGGGGAATCACATCTAGATCCATTTTCTTCCTGTTATTTTCATTCACCTACATAACTTTCATGTCCCTGTGGATAATTTTTCCTCTTCTTCTCTCTTTTATTATTTACTTTGTCTTTTGTTTTCCATTACTTTCTCTGATCTCTTTTGTGATTCCATTCCTAATGAAAAGCATTTATTTGCTTGGGGTGGTGTTTTTCCCCTAACAAGAACAGCAGTATGATTTCATGTGAATCGAAGGGTGAATTGTTAACTTTTTAAATTCCAGTTGCTTTCACATCAGACCAGGGTTTTTTGACTGCAGCAATGCTGTGCAGATCCTAAAATGGACTTTAAACCAGTCATCCTTTGAGTGTGGGAGTTGAATAAAGTATTGTCCTTTCAGATCCTTATTTTTTACTAGGCAAAAGGAGTTGAATGAAATCTCTTTTTCTCCACTCCTGAATTCCTTTCTACATTGCACATATAATCTTCTTCCCTTCTTTGCTCTCTTTCTTTCACACCTTCATTCACAAACTGTATCACTGTGTTAAGGACTGCTCCATCTTGGTCTCTGTCACCTGTGGGAGGTCAGTGTGACTTGAAGCTTTGGTAATGGTGTGATGCTCATGGTGGTGTTGGCACCAAATCCTCTGCACATCTGCTGCTCTTCCAGCACTTCCTTTTGTATCTGGTGCTCTTTTCCGTATAATCACTGGGATTAAATGGATCCCATCAATTTGTGTTCTGACAAGATCCAAGCTGCCATTTGTGACCTATTCTTAAGTTTTTGATACACAGAAAATAGTAGTAAATATGTGCAAGTTTCTGAGGGATATCATAAGACTGCTTCTCTTCCTCCTCTGCTTCACTCACAGTAGATGGGGAAGCGTTAGCAGCATCATTCTTGCCTGCTGCACTTCTTTCTTGATATGGGAAGGAAGTGGTGCTGATTTTCAGTTCAAATAAACTTACATCCAACCCTAGACAGCACCAACGTGCAGTGAGTGGACTGCCTGACAGCAGCTCATTCCCAGCATGAATGACTGAAAATGTGTTTTTAACTTTTGCATCTATTACCACATTATACTCTGTGGAGTTGCTGCCTTGTGTTAGGTAAATAAATGAGAAAAGAACAGGTAGCAAAGTAGAAAGCACCTGTAATAAATTGTACAGCCAATATTAGAAGGGTATTTTTCGCTGTTTTGTTTAAACATGAGCATAAACACATCATAGTTACAGGAACATATATGCAAATATACTTACTAGTTGTGTTTTCTCCTAACTGCTATCAGATAAAATATGCCTGCCTTTAAAAATTAATTTTGTGTAGATAGCATATAAAAATGATTTTAAAGGCTCATAAATTGATATTTTTAAGCTTTGTTTTAGTTGTTCCCTGTTCAGCAGGATGTATGTTCTACATTACTAAGTCAAGAAGTCAACTAACAGTGTAATATGCAGTACTTAGGCTGATATGAATATGCTGATGCCTTTGCTGAGAATTTAGTAAAGAATTTATCCAGTTTTAGTGGGAAATACTGGAATATTCCAAGAACCAAACAGGCTTCAACATTTGGTCTAGTAAATCAGTCTACAAATGGAAATTAGCGTGACCTTGTGTTCACAACTGAGGCCACTTAGGAAACGTTTCAATAGTGCTGACCTTGATACCAGTAAAAGTTAATGGTGATTTTAATGACTCCTCCTGCCCAGGATGATTTCCTGAGCCAGTATTTAAGTCTTAACTCCACAAATCTCAGGGCATGTGGGTATGGGTCGTTTCCCTTTTCCTGACGTATTCCATGCTGGATGCTGTGTTGCTAAGGAAAGTGCCCAGCTCTTTACCTGAGCGGATGGATCGCTTAAATCCCGCATTAGGTCACATTGCTCTCTTCCCACCTATGTCCGTGGGGTTCCAGTCTGCCAGGAGCTGTGGGGTTGTAAGGCACTGCATGTTTCACACCTTGAGTAGAAAGGATGGGTTCTGCTCAGAAAACCAGGGCTTCCTGACCACTGACTCAGTTTAAAAAGTTGGGTGCTGTTGTCTGATTGTTGGCAGTAGCTTAGGACATGAGTAGCAAGAACAGTGTGATGACAAAGGAGGTATTTATGCAATTCTCCAGAGGAGTAAAGATTGTTCAGATTGTTGTGGCAGCTCTCTAACAATCTATATTAATGATGCTTTTCTGGTTTTGTTTGTTTGTTTTTTCCACAGGGATAAGGAAGAAGAATTAGGCTTCTTTAATTTGAAATACACTTGGTAACTCTTCAACATTAATCCTAAAAACTGCTTCTACAGTTTTCTCTTTTTTTTTGCTTCATCTTACAAAACAAGCATGTAAGTTTCTTGTTTTCTCCTAAATGCCCCTCTGTTTTGGAGTATGCCTACATTTAATTATGTGAGCAGCACTAAATTACTGCGTTATTTTCTGCAGTTGTTTTTGTATTGAGGCCAATCTGCAGGCTTTAGGCATTGCCTTTGTGCTAGTAGCCAATGGTAGTGATGCCACTACAGCTGTTTGTAAAATGCGGGGTGTAAATGCAGCAGTGTTGCAGTGTGGATCTGCACACAGCTTCATTCAGGTCCCTGGAATGTGTTGTGATGATCCAGTGCAGCCCTGCAGCTCTTCAAAAATAAAATAAAGCCCTCAGGTCTCTCCTACTGCAGTAAATGAGGGTCTTCCATATAGGTTTTAGTCACGATTTGCAATCAGATGGTTTTTTGTACTCTGTACTTCTCACTTGGAATTGCAAATGAAGAGAGCTGTGGTGTTAAATTTATCTTTAGTGTTTATTTTTTGGCATGGCTCAAAGCAAACTGTGTAAATGTCAGAAAACACATTTGATTGCTTTCATTTTTTTGTTTGCTCCTCTGTACTGTGTTGAACATCAGAAGTTGCCTTAATTATGACAGTGTTTAAATACTGGGAAACCAGAAATTGAATGTAATATTTTAAAATCCTGGTTCTAAAGGAGAGTACGGCACTTATTTTTCTTTAAGACTGCAGTCTATTCTTCCTTAAAGTGCAACATTGTTGAAAACAATGCCCTGCAAGAGAAACCTTTTAATGTTACAGCCTCAATAGTATGTAGTTGTTTCTTTAGCTGTTGTTTGACAGGTTTATCTGAGGGCTACAATTACAATTTGCTAAGAAAATATTTATCTTTTGAACAAGAAAATATAAAATAAGATTACTGAATGTGCAGTGATTTCTATGTCCAACTCTGCTGAAACTGATTGTTTTGTTACCAGCAACTAGTTTGTCTCAGCAAAAGAGAATTGCTATTATGACAGCAAAACTAAAATACAATAGTCTGTTCGCTGCCCAAAATTTTGGTTCAATGAAGCACTTTGGGAAGCAAATAACTGCAAGAGCAAATCTAAATTATATAGCATAAAGCTTTCTTGAGGTAACAGATTAGAATTTTAAAGTCTAAATGCAAAACCCTAAAGTCTATACTTAAGCAATTTGCCCACAGGCAGGATCTTCCTCCACCTGCTCTTGAGGTTTCCTGCAGCTAGGGAAGTTTCAGTGTTTCCCATTAAGCCCTGGGTTTTCATTTTCCTGAGTAACTCACAAGGTGCAGAAAACTCAGGTGGAACTGTCTTTAACCATATGTGTGAGACTGTATTTCAGTGCAATTTATTTGTCTGCAGGCACAAGTTGTAATTGCCCTCAGGATGAAATGGTCTGCAAGCACGCAGATAGCGAGTGATTTCTCATATATCTCCTCCCTCATTTTCATCATTGTGAAAATCCAGTGAATATTCTAACCCTTTTTAAAGAGCTTGGCGTGCCCAGTTAGAGCACGTATTGTTTAAGGCTAATCCCTGTGCTCTTCAGCTGTGCAGTCTGCAGTTACAAGCTTTAACTTCCCACTGGGATTCGGGCTGACTGCCTCTTAAAGGAAATGAATGCTTCTCCAACTTTCTCATGACTGATAAGTCCGTAGGTGTTGTGATTAGAGTGTCAGTGTTAAACAGAACAGTACTTGGGACTGCAGGACAGTGCAGGTACCAGAGTAGATGGTCCCCTGTGACACACACGTGTGCAGAACGTTCAGTATAATACTAGCATCCCTGTTCTAAAATGTTCCTGTCCTACCTTTTCCTATATCGGTGCTCGGAGCGGAGTTTCACATTGCAGTTTACAAGATATAGGTTTGCACACACAACCTCAGGTTTACAGTTTCACCCGGTGTACTTGAAAGGAAAAAAAAAGTGCATAGAAAACAAGTGCCCAGGATTTCAACATGTGTTTGTTGGAGGAAAATTTTGCAGGTTGTTTTTTTTTTTTTCCACCGTCTGTGGAGATGACAGCAATAAAATGAGGGAATACCAACAGCTATTTATTTTCTCAGGGGAGATTACTTCAGTGGTGTGTCAATCCTAATGTCAAACAGTGTTTACTTTATTTTGTCTATTACTAAAGAGACTTCATGTTTGCATCAAGGGGTCAGTTTTGCAAGGTGCTTCTCTTCGCAGACCCAGCAAAGCCTTCACAATGCATCTCCAGCTTCAGATATTTAAGCAGATTCCTGGGGACTTCAGTGGAAGGATTTTTTTCCTTCACCCATCTATGCAGAGCTTTGCTGAACTCATCCCAGAGTGCTGAGTGCCTTGCAGACCCAAGCATCCCGTTCTTCACTTTATAGAACCCGAGCTCTGGGCTTGAGTCAAGCCGGACTCAGCAGATAATGCCACAAAAGGTCACCAGAAAAAAATTCTGGTAATATGGTGCTCCTCCATGTATACCCAGTGGTGAATTTCTCCAGTGGATGGGGTGGTGTAACCACATATCTTGGATTAGAGTCAAGCCCTCCATGTCAGGGCTCACAAGCTGCTAGTATTATATGTTTCACGGTGCAGTCATAGTATGTTACAGCTGAAATTCACCCCGTGTGCAAAGCAGGACAAAATCCTGTGCACCACTCAAGTTCCCTGCCAGCCCTGCTGCCAGAATTTGAGGGCTGCACCAGCAAACTGTACATGCATTTTAGGTGAGGATCCAATTAAAAGTTTGAGCGGGACAGGAGTGATGCACCAGAATGTTGTTCTGGTCTTTTGCAACAGGGTTGGTTTCACTCAGTATCAAATTTAGCCCTTGGTGAATCAATTGGTGAATGATTTGAAATGTATTTATGGGTTGTGTGGGGTGTTTTTCCCCCTTGTCTGTATTCAAAGCTACCTTTATTCTTTAGTGTTGATGGCCAAAGTGTCATTCCTTATGCTTATATATTGCCATTAACTTGTGGCTACCCAAGAACACATCAAAAATGCTTGTGCTTTTTTTTCACCTATTTCTTTTTGTTTTCTTTTTTTTTTTAATTTCCTCTTTGTTTTCCCCCACCCCTTTCTTTTTCCTCTCATTTTTAAAGGGGTGGGTTAGTTACTGGTGTAAAGATATTTAAAAGTGCAAATGTGAGGTAAGGATAATGATTGTTAAGAGGATGTGGGTGGTATGTCTGATGAGAGAGGGGTGGGCTGTAAGGCAAAGGGGAAAATGCCGTGAACGCATCGTGTTGATGATTTTTGCCTGTGGAGGAAGAATTAAGAAAAAGAAGATGTATAACTGGAGAGAAATGGACTCTTTGAGCTGCTCTCAATGTAGACAACACTGTGGCAAGTGCGTAGCTAAAACCCGAAGTGATCCCACTGCAAGATGCCGTGGGCCTGGGATTGAAGGACGGCAGAGTCGCTCCGGGAATTGCACGACGGGAACACCTCAGTGCATCGCAGCCACGTGAGAACAGACTGTCTGAAACTGCCAAGTACCAAAGTTTGCAACTGAATGAGTTGGCATTTGTGTTATGTTGGGGTTTGTTTTGTTTTTTTCTCGAATGTTATGATAAATAAAATGTATTTTTCAGTAAAAGACGCACTGCAAGTAAGCCTGCAGTCCTGCTTGGTTGTATATTTGCAAAGTTACCTTGGCTGTTGTGCAGAACAAGTGAAAACAGAGGCATTACTTGGTTCAACATGCAAACAACAACAGAAGAAAGGATTTCACCACAGAGCAGATCAAAAACCCCACTCAAGAGTCTCCCTGAGTTTGTCCCATTATTGAAAGTCTCTTTCTGACCTGATCTCTATTCTTTCCTGTTAGGACAAGGAGAAGTTGGCATTGCTTATTTTTTTTACCCAAGTATAACTTAAATGAAGAAAGAACTCCCCAGTTTCAGAGAACTAACTGAGTGGTGCATGGGTCTGGGTATCCAAAGAACTGCATCTTTGTCTGTTGTAAGGTGTTCAGAGAGAGCAGTTGGTGGGGTGAATAACTTTTTCTGCTCACTCTCTGTTATTTTCATTGCCTAATATTGCAATGCAAGCAAAGATAAGATTACTTTATTAGTGGATAGCAATATCGCTTGAGTTATTACTAGGAAAAAACTGCTGCTGCTTTAGCGTGTTCCTTCTACCTTCATGGAGATTGAGAACGTTTCTGTTGTTAAGTCCAAGTGTTTAAAAAAGCATGAGTCAAACACCAAAAAATCCCATAATAGACTTGAAAACTAAATTATTACTTCTGCGGTTTAAAAGAACAGTTTTCAGTATGTAAAGGGCACATTATAATGATCTCCCTTTTAATCATGTGCCCGAGACACTTAAAGGAAAACTGATTCCCACCTCATTATTTATCTACAAGTAATACAATATGCAGACATCTGCTGTGAATTTGCCTTATCATTCCGAGACACAGCTACATGATCTTCCCACCTTGCTGGGAGCACAAGCTCACTGGTAAAACAGTGGTTGGTGTTTGTGACTTTCTCCCTCTCTTTCCAGATTCCTTGGCTCTGCATCCACAGTAGATGTCACTGGTGGCTTCACTGCTAATGTCAAGGCAGTGATTCCCATACAGAGGCACACGTGGCAACCCCAAAAGACTTAGGACTGGAGTGAGAACAGATGTTGAAGGGAAGAATGGGGAATGGGGGGGGAATGAACTGGGAAGAGCGCAGCCACACAGGCTGAGCTGAACAGGAGCAAGCTGGGTAACCACAGCAGATAAAGGATGACCAAAGCAGACACAAACTAGTAGTGGGTGTGTAGAGCAAAGAGAAAGGCCTTGGATCACTTTGTTCAAATTAGAGAAGTCTGAAATTGCAAAGGGACCTGGGGTTGTGAAACAGAAAATTTGGGAACTCTCTTTTACTTTTCTTGAAGGAGAGCTCCCGGAGCCTGATTTCAGTGGAGCTCTGTAACAAGATCTTCACAGCACTGCTGGTTTCTCACAATAGATGGAGAATTTAGGCTGAAACCTCTACAAAAGAGAGGTCAAAAGTAAAAAAACTGAGAGACATGAACTTTAACCTTATCCTAAGAGGCCCAGTCTTGCAACCACTGTTTGTACAGCCACAAAGTGACTCACACCACACGAATCCACTGAAATTAAAGTATGAGGATTTCTTACAATAGCTTAAATAAACTGAAAGGTGGAATATGTCTGGTATTTTCAAGAACTTTTGGAGGAAATCTCTAAGTTTCTACATAGTCTTTAAAATATCACTGGTAGGTATGACAAGACCAAAAAGGTAAAAGTGCAACTCTATTGTCAAAAGGAGTGGGGAAAAAAGTAAAACGAGAAGCAGATAATTCCCTGATATCAGATCTAAACAAGCTATCCAAACATAAAACATCNATGTATGAATTATTAATTGCTACCATTGCTGATTACTTAAAAATACGTGCAATACCATTATTAACTACGTATGTTACATCTTTGAGATTAACTCCCACTGATAAACAGAGCATTTGCTTTGTTTGTAACCCTAAGTGTGTTTTCCCTTCAAATGTGGGCTCAAGCAATGTATTAATTTCACCTTATTTTTAGAAGTTTGTTACTTTTGTTGTTTCCGTAGCTATGGAGCCCAAGTAAGGAAGCCATGGTCTTCCACTACCCAGCTGTTGGACTAAACCTCTCCTGGAATCCCCATTATGTCCAGCTGTTGGGGTCAGATAGCTTGAGAAGCATCTGCTGCCATGCTAGGGGGTCTCCACGAAGACACGTATCACTTCTGAAGGAGCAGTGTGGGTCTCAGAGGATCTGTTTAAGTGTCAAAGCAGTGGGAGGTCCACAATTCCCCTTTACAGGCTGGTTCTTCAATTTGATAAAATTGAGAAAGGGTAAGCCTCGCAGTGGGATTGCTGATATCGGACAAAGATCTTACAGATATAAATTGCAGCATCTAGAACCCTTTTTCCCTGATTTTGGGTTGCAAACTGATAGGCAAGCCTGGCAGAATGGGGCTGAGGTGTCATCTGTTGATCTCTCAACTCCTTCCAGGTAAAATAGTGACGGCAGCTATTTCATTGTCCACTTTCTATATTTAGGGCGTCGGGTCACTGCGGGAGGAGACTGCCTCTTTTGAGGTGTGTGAGTACTTAGCTCTGCTTTTATTTTTGTTTCATGTGACACAAAGAGCAAGTAGTAATAACGAATGCAAAAGCTCGTCCTCAGTTTGTTCCTGAGACAGTAGGTGGAGGAATCAAAGAGTGTCTACAACACAGAGGGCGCAGACTTTGAGTGTGGGTGCTGAAGTCAGTACTGATGCTGAAGAGGAGTGCCTGGGTCTTACCTCTCCTCTGGGCAGAGGGTTTGGACAGGCACCTCCAGCCCATGGCGCATCCACCTGGAGGTCTCCTGATTAGAGAGGGAGCCCAGGAAAAGTGAGTGTCCAAATGAAGTTACTGCTTCATATTGTGCAGGTGAGTAAAATGGTTCCTCTTACCCCGATCAACACCATTCCTTCCCCAGCAACAGGCTTTCCCTACCCGGAAAGTAACAGACAAGAAGACTGGAAACCATTTCTTCACGCTGTATTTTTACCTGTTTTATTTATGCTTTGACTAGAAATGAGCCAGCATTTTCAGGAAAGACAACAGGTAGACTATTTCATCCCACTGACAGTTTGATTTTTGCAGATTTCTGCGCTCTTGTTTTTTTACAACACAGAAGAATTTGGATTTTTTTCTTAATCTTGTAATAATTTTTTTTCACAACAATCTATGAGTTTTTCCTGCCTGCTTTGGGATTTGGGGGTTCTTTTTGAAAAAACAATTGTTCTTGGCTTTTTATTTTACTTTTTTTGTGACCAGCACTTGCCCACCTTGTACTATAAAAATTAAATCAGATGGATTGGAGATCAGCTGAGTTGGGATGGGGTATATTGTTTTTAATCTGCAATGCTGATGTAAATGTAAACCTTTTTTTTTTTTCACAGATCCTATGAAGACACCACTTGAAGTGTATAAGTAATTTTAATCAGAGGACTTGTCTGAGTACTGATTATTTTTTTGCATTGAAATACAAGTCTAACTTACCTAGAGGAAAATGTTCTGGCTCTGCACAGGTTTTGCTAGACTGTGCATCCAAATTTTATTTCTTTCAAGACCCTTTCCTTCATCCTAGTTCAGAGTTGCCTTAGTGGGTGCTCAGTTTCTGAAATGCACCTGCCTTGATTACACACAGGGACACAAATTTTTATGAGGCAACCTTGACAAGCCACCAGTGTTGGCTTAACTCTGCTCCTGCTTCTGATAGCTACAGAAATTATACCATTGATTTCAATGAGAACAGAATTAAGGCAACTGTAAGTCCTTCTGGAAATATTACCCCACACTGTTAATCAATTGTATTTAACTACAGTAGTTAATAAAAAGACTCCAAAAGATAAATAATAATAATTGAGTTCTGACCGCTTAAAAAAACCCTGGAAAATCGCTTAAAATCATGTAAAATAAAACCTGCTTTTTTGTAAACAGGCAATACTGAATAAGTAGGAATTCATGGTCCTATCTGGATGTTAATTGTACTTGAATATTTGAATGGGGATTGTTCATAGGCCTAAAACACCTAAACACTTTAAAATACATTTATAAATAATCATTCTTTATACATCATAATTGTTCTTCCTTCATGTCAAAAACACAGACTTCTGTATTCTCCAAGAAAGAAAAATGAAGGATTACTTTTGCTTTTGGCACAAAAAAGTAAAAATTGAAGAACAAGCACCACCCTTAAGGGAGTGCACGGAATGCTAACAAATTGGTCTTTATTTGCCTTAGGGTTTTTCTTTTTACAAAAGTTTTAAATATAGATTAATATGTAAACACTGTGCATGCACTGAGAGTTTGATCCTGGCCCGTTGAAATCAATGGCAAATTTCCCATTAACTGCAGCAGTGCAAGGTCAAGCTCCACGTTGGTAAGGTATGTGCAGGCCTAAGTCATTGAGGGATTCAGGAAAGCAGGAGCCCAGGTCCTGCTTTCAAAACCAGCTGCCGGCGGAGTCAGACTTTGCGCCGAACACCTTCTTGCACATGTTGGAGTTTTCCTGGTGGAGAGGGTATTCATTCCCTGCCAGCGTGGCTGCCTTCCCTCTCCTGGCAGTGTAGCGCCTGCCAGAGGGCAGGCTCTCATACTTGGTCATGTGAGTCCTGCAAAGACACAGCACCGGGCTCTTGCGTTAGCAGCTTTTGGCAGAGCTTGCACCCTGTTACAAACACCTTGCACACAGGCGAGATGGCACTTCCACCACGTGCAGGTATAATCAGCACGTGTTTTAGCAGCTGCAGAATAGCAGATACTGTTTTCTTAGGATTTCCTGAAGATGCTCAAGTTCTTTGATTCCTCTCAGGTTTTTACCATCTTTTGGATGACCAAAACCTAAATGGAAACCTGGCACAGGCTCTGCAAATGTCTTCCTTAGGTCTTAGCAAATAGGGATTAGGAGAGAGTAGTAAACCCAGTAAATCCAATTCAGTTACTATTCTTTGGCTACCGAAAAGCATATTTTTATCCTTATTGCACAACTGTTTAGTTTTCAGTAAAAATAGTGCCTTAATAAAATATGATAGAACACAATGGTTGCAAGAGCTTAATAGACCAGGTACTTTCGTTGACACTAGTAAACAGCAGATGATGAAGAAAACTTTCCACTTCAGCTCATTTATGGCTTTGCACTTCCTCTCTCAACAGTGTAATAGAGATCTACTGCTGGCAAAGCCTGAGGTCACCATCACAACTGGTTGTACACGAGGAGACTGGTGTCCTGCCACTTGAGTTATCTCACTTGCAAAGCCAAATTAAAAAATTGAACTAATAATAATAAATAATTGGACTAATTGGACTAATTCTGCACATTCAGAACTGATCAGTTGTGATCTTCAAAAAGGTTCTTTCTGAATCTTAGGGGTGAGGGACGGGGAAGAATGGGTTAGCAGAGAGGTCGGTGTCTGTAACAGCCTGCGTTGCACCTTATTGTTTTGGGCTGAAATTCGGCCTCTGTGGTTAAACTCTTGTGGTTGTGAAAACCAAAAGTTCCAGCAGTTGGCTGGAAGGGCACCTCAGAAAATCTGCTGTTAGTTCTTACCTGAATGGAGACTCCACTCTGTCCATCTGCATACAGACCAAAAATGGGTACTGTGAAAACTGTACTGTGGAGATGAAGTCTAAAGCTGTTTCTGCTTCCAAAGTGGTTTCCATACCAGTTTTTATAAAGAAAGAATCCACCTCAGTGTTACCAGCTACAAATATGGCTACCCTACAAAAAAATTCAGGCATTACAATTATTTCAAAACACATTAAAAAAGAGGAAATTGAATTACAAACAGTCCTACCATACACACATAAAAACTGCCCTCAGAGGAGCCTGTTCTTCACATAAAAGTGTATAAATTCAGATGAGACCACCGGGAACTGGTATTATCCAGGTGGAAATGAAAAGAGAAGTACAAACATTCTCCCATGCACATAACTATTTAATTCAATTTATTTAATTCTAACTCATCTGCAAGGTCTTTTATATTTAAATTCTTCTCATTGGGACTAGCAAGGCTCAGGAACCTAAGCTATCTACAGCTACAACGTGTGCTGGGAGTATCTCACCGGTTCTTGACGTTGGTTTTGGATTCCCGGTACCACAAGCTGAACTCCATCCCCCCGGAGATGTCGATGGCCAGTCCACCCAGGAACTCCGCACTGGCCACTGGCCCAGACTGCAGCTGGATTTCCTGGAGCCAGGGGAAAGCACAGGTTACTGACTGCAGACCTCAGAGGTTTCCTTATTCCCTTTGGTACTGCACTCACACCACTTGTCCTTTTGCAGGAACGAAAAGGAATAGATGGATTTTCTGAAAAGGTGGACAGAACATTCTGATGCACCTCCCTCCCTCAAAAACGGGATGAAGCTACAGCAAGGCGCCTTGCATCCTTCCCCTCTCCCCTGTGTGCCAGCTGGCATAATTTCTGCATGGAGTGTCACTGCAGGGAATATTATGTCTCCAAGAGCAACCACGCAAGTCCTATGGAGGCTGTGATGGCAGTCCAGCTCAACCAGGTTAAACTCCTTGCTGGAAGCGCAGCACAGGTGCAAGTGCACTGTGACCGCAGCACCCCTGAGCAGCCCTGTACTGGCAGTAGGATGCTGCCACTTGTGCCATGTGTAGGGGCTCCAAACCCACCATGTGACAGGAATTGCATCTTCAGTGGCTGGGTGGCCAAACCCATCAGCTAATGCACCTCAATTTGCATTTAATGCATTTTCTATCAAATAGCAAATGTGCTCATGGCTTCATGAAACCTGTAAGGCTGGTCTGGAAACATCCTTAAAGTGCATTTCGGAAGTGTAATATAGCTCAGGGTCATGGCAGTTCATGACTTTTAGGGTTTGACACTCAGCCAAGATTTTAAGGTTCATCCAGCTTGGCAATCTAGCTCTCTTTATATAGTTGTTCTGCTTCCCCAAGAACTAGTGGATTAATTCACCATTTTAAAAGAAATATTAATTTGGGAAAAGCTTATTTTGATCATGTGCCTCACAAACAGGACACCTTCTCCCATCTCACAGATGGTTTTCTCCCTCCTCCCAGGTTTCTGTGCCTGTGGTATTCTCAGCACCTGTAATGTTGCAGGCCTTTACAGGACACATGGGAATGTGAATTTCCTCCCCCTTTTTGATGTCCAGGCACCCTAGAAGTCTCTATTCTCTTCTTAGCTATTCAGTATTCCAGTGGCTCCAACTAATGCTGTCCTAATATTTAAGAACGAAGCAAGCAGAGAGTCTGTCTCGCTTCCTAATCGCTATAGCAATGAGCAACATTGGGGAAGGTTTTTGTTCAGAACATTAAAGGTATCTGGCTGTAACCGAAGACTTGGATAATTATGGTAGCTGTACATGGTTACTTCACCTTTTAGGGTAAGTTAACTATCTTTGAAATTATTTCCTTGACAGAACCAGCTTGGCAGAGCCATCTTGGCAGTCAGTTACTGCTAAAGTGGGCTTGAGATTTAAAGAATGCAGTGGGCTGGCTGTGGCTTATAAATCCAGTGTGACCCCAGCAAGTGTGGTCATATGATGCTCTGATTTCTCATTTTCACCCAAGTTAAAATCATGGATTGGAATTGTGGTCTTTCTGAAGTCAAAGGGAGTTTTTATACTGACCGCAATGGGGCATAAAATACTTCCCTTGTTGGTCTGTTTAGGTGTGGAGATAAAGCTTGTTTTACTTTATTTTACTTTGCTCTTAATTGGGACTGGATTGTTGGGTAGCTGTTAATGAGTGAGGAGGTAACAGTATACATGCTGGCAGAGATATGTACACACAACCAGAGGAGCAGATATTTTTAGATGCATTGTCAAATTGCACCCAAGAATATTAAAGTAGGCTAGGTTTGCAAAGGCTGCACAGTTCAAGGCTTAAATGCTACCGAGAATTAAATTGTATTTGTCACTGAAACCAGCAGAGAAGCTAAGGTGCACTTGTCTTGTGTTTTACTAGCTCATCTATTTCCTTATTTATAGCTCAGCCCTGTCCTTCATCTCATGTGCAAATCCAATCCAGGCTGATGGGAGGTGTAAATCACAGGGACCCAGCCTCCTCAGGAGAAGTATTTTCCTTTCCCTTCCTATTTTAAGCTTTGTGTCTCATTTGCAGTGGAAAATGTGATCCAAAAGATCAGAATCAGTCATTTGTTACTGTTCAAAATGCTGAAACGTGCAATGTTTCGATAAAAAAATGTCTCTATGTACTGCACTGTAATGCAACCTTACTGTAATGCAATGCAGAGATGGCTGCAACAGGCACTTCTCTGGGAACTGGCTACCTTCCACTGGGGTCTGGCTTTCAAGTGGTTTCTCTGACCTATTAATACAGTATTTAATTTCTCTGGGCTTCTGGCAGGTGTGTTGCCTAGGAGAACTATTAACACTGCTGAACTTTAATGCAGGTGACTTAGGAGTCTCGAAAACAGTTTTATGAGAGCTGTTTATTTTATAGCAGGAATATAATTTCTGGTTATTCTTAGCCCTCAAACAACACGTGGCCATGTGGAAGTGCCAAAACCATGTTGATGTGCTGTTGAGATGGAGCATAGCTGTAAGACCATTCTTAGAAAGATGGTCTGTGCTTAAAAGGCAGCTCAGCCCAAAGCTGAGATCAACAGTACTTTAAACCATTCCTGTCCGTGTGGGGTGTGGAGGTAAGGCCCTGCTGCCAAGGCTTCCAGAGAGTCAGTGACTGACTGAAAACACTACACCCTGATATTGTTAAAAATGGCACACAGTCCCAACCCTGGCTGCCCCAGACTTCTGAGAGGTTCTCCAAAGACAGGGAGTGGAGAATTTGCTGGCTGACAGAGCTCTGGGGGTGCCCAGCCAGCTGATTCAGCCAGAGTATGTCTGGAGCTTGGTGCATGCACAGCAGTTGGAAATATTTAGTTCTCTAAATGCTCCCTGTGCTCAGGACTAGACACGATTATCTGTCTCACCTCTGCGATCAGTTTGTTAAATAGGTCACGGTAAAGCTTTTGCCCATAATCTGCGTGTGAACTGTAAGGCACTGTTGGAATGAGCTTTAGTTAGCCAATTTGGGCACTACTTGGGAAGCCCTCTGGACTTAAAATAACATTAGAAGGAGCTGAGCTGGGTTCTGGATGGGGAAGCTTGTCATGTGCAGAGGGTGTTTCTGTGTAATTTTGAGCAGAGTGGATTGTCTCATCATCTACTCTTGGCATTTTCTTTTGCCAAGAATTAAAAGGGAAGGAGAAGTAAAAAGTAAAGTTTGAGATTGCAGATGTTTCGTGAGCTAAGTACAGCTGTTAAATCCACAGGTTCTAAGGAGATCCCTGCTTGAGAAGAGCAAAGTTATCAAACCAAGTGCTGACCCTTCACTTCGAGAGAGATGTCTAGATTCTTAGTCCTCCAATAACACATTATGTACCCAGTTATATGTGAATCTATTTGAGCACAAAATTAGCATATTATTTAGGATGACAGTTGCATAAAAACTGTGTAATCCTCATTTTAATTCCTTGTTTTGCCTAGAATTAAACAGTTGGAATTTGGACCTTTGGCATCGTTCTTTGAAGGATAATTATCTGGGAAAGTACAGGTCATTCATTCACCTGACAGTTATTGCCTAACTGGACACAAGGTCCCTGGACAGCTTGTGAAGAGGAAAACTTAGGTGGTCACATGGGACAATATTAGAAGAACCTATGGGGGGAGGTCATAGCAAGAGCAATGTGAGTTTTCAACAGGACACTCAGTTGGATTTGCTTTTACTCAGTGGCACTTTGTTTTCTAGAAGATGTGTTCTCACCTTTGTTCTAGGCTGCTTTTCATGTAGTTTCATTCTGGTTTTTAATACCCACGACTTTTCTATTGCTCCCCTAGTAAGGGTAGCCTGTTTAACACTAATCAGGTTTATCAGGATTGAAAAGAAAATAAGGTGTATTACAATAGCAGTGTGGGGGAAGAACCATCTCTGCTTAAGAGACAGAAAAAGAAACAAACCATGTGCTGTGAGTACCTGTAAGTAATCTGTGAGGAGGACAAGTCCTTTCACCACGTTCATGGGATCTCCGGTTGCCGAGAGCATTTTGGACATTAAATCGCCATACCCTTGGAAAAATGTCACTGGCCTGAGCTGGAAATCGAACAGAATGGCTGACATGCCAGCAAAGGAGTCCAGGTTTTCTTCGCCTTCATCAGGAGTTGCAGCTATTATGGACTCCAGACCCTGAGCTTCTATCACCACCTACAAAGAAACAGTCATACAGAATCAATGAAAAAATCCTGCCTGACTCAGACTATTAACAACCCTACGTATTTTCTTAATGTCTAAGACTCTAATTCTAATTTACATAGTTGTATTTGAAAAGGTATGAGGTTAAGACTTAATGGAACCAGGTAGAGCACCTAGAAAAATGGAAAATAAAATAATGTCGTGTCATCTTTTTGCCCTTTAGGTGCAGAGCAGGATTTACCCACATGCAGATCACAATCCTGAGACCAGTTTTCTTTCAGACACATTTTCCTTTATTCATATGAGTATTTTTCATGGACAGCTGGGAGGAAAAGCCAGAGATGTTCCACTGCACAATTTTTGTCTTGCATAAATGTAGGAGAATTATAATACTGAAGGTTCTTGTCAATGTTAAGAAAAGTCTAAAACACAGACATTTAAATCTCTTTGATTTGTACATTTGATTTTGAATTTCCATTCTATGACATACCTGAACTAGGACCTGATTTTACAAACTCATAAATCTTTTACTGACTACATTAGATAAACAGCATAGGCTTTACACAGACACAGACTTTGCTGTAAGATGCAGAACAAAACACTTGTCGTTTTGTTAATGGCAAACATATACCACATTGTGGGGTTTTCCCCTGTTACTGGCTTGTTCTCTGCCCAGTGCAGCAAACCTTATGGTCTTAAGCATTAGCTGAATTGATTTAGAAGCTGTAAGAATAGGACCACATACTGGCTTAGTTATTGTGTACAGTGTGGCAGTTACCTGGATGGCATGAAGTTCAGTGCTTCTGTCAAAAACATGGATGTTCATGTTACTTCTCCGTAAAATGCCAGAGCCAGAATAGAGGATGTCGAGGCTGTATGTGGACGACACATCAGGACCACCTTAATTAAAAAAGAAAGAAGGTACCTGTGACTAAACTAGTGGATGAATCAAATGTTTGGGAATACAAAGAGGGTTCAGAGGCAGTTTCATGGTTACATACGTGTGATATATCCAGTGTAGGCAGAGGAAGAGCCCATCTTGGAGAAGCGATCGTAGTTATGGGTGCGCATGTCCTTCAGAACTTGCCGAACTGTTTTGCTGTGGTATTTCAAAGCAAACAAACAAAACCACTGAGATTAAAAAATGGTACAGTACCAAATGTATTACTTTTCAGTAGAAAGAACAAATTTGAGAGGGTGAATTTCCCAGTAGGAAAGAGGGTCTTCAAAACCCTTACCTTTTCCCACTAAAAATATGCCCTAACCCAGAATCTCCTTTTCAATTTCAGGTACTCTCTGCAGTTATAGGAGGAAAGGCAAGCAAAGGTCTTGCTTGAAAATAAAAGGTTGTGAGAAGAAGAGATATATTGATTATTTTCATTCTCATGGTGTGATGTTTAAAATTTTACCACATCACTGGTTCTTAAACTATAAAAGCAAGGCACCCAGTGAGGGAATTAAGACCAACAGATGACATTTGTCACAGTAATGCAAGTCAAATGCCTAATTCTTTAATTCTTTTTTGTACCTGTGAAAATATGAATAGCTATTAAAAGAATTACATTGAAATTAAGGGATTTATTCTGAAATAAATATCATAAAAATAAGATATCCTTTTATATTCTCCTTAAGTTTTAGTAATTCATAAGAACCTGTATGTTCTTTGTAAGGAAGTAAGGAAGGGCTTTTTTTTTTTTTTTACACTGAATTTAATGTACCTTGAAGGCATTTCAAAGTGCAGTATATCTTGGATCATGGAGAGCATGTACTTGTTCATTTCCATAGGCAGTTCCCCAATGGAGAGCAGGATGTTTTTCACTTCCATGTAGGATGGGTTACTGTTTAAGATGATGGCAGCTGCCGTGGTTCGCACCGTCTTCTCGTGGACTTTGCGAGTCTGGTGGTATATCCTGTTCATTGTTTCCTTCACCTGCTCAGGAAACACATTATTCACTCAATGCTCATGCAGATGACTGGGCAAAATACAGGTTGGAATCTCGTTTATAATATCAGCTTAAATTAGCTTAAGTTAGCTCCATAGCTAAGGCTAATACATAAGGATGTATTTTCAGCATCATGTTTTTCATGGTCCTTTTGGAATGCTGAGACATGTATAGCTCAGTGACCGCAAGGACAAGTGGGACATCTGTTACGCTCTCTCAGCCACAGACCAAATACAGCCTTACGCACTGGTTTTCAAAGCGGGGCTGTAAATAAGTAGCAGCACTAAGAACAAATTAATGTGGCAGTGGTAAGAGAGATATTTTCTTGACTGTTAGGGAAATATGTACTTTCAAAATCAAGAATCTTGTGATTTTAATTTTCTAGATAGTGCCCTGTGGTGGCCTCGCGTCCCTGAGAAGATTGTGACACATCTTTGTTACGGGGCATCCATGGAAAGCCATGTAGCCCCAGTGACAGAATGGCCTCCAGCATGCTCATTGCAGAGCACCCTGACAGCCTCAGTCCTGGTGGCCAGCGTGGGTATGAAATGGAATGTAGGATAATGCAGCAGAGGCAGGACCTCATGTCCCACTTTTTCTATGTCTTTTCTTACTCTTGGAGGCTGCAGGGTAAGATGCAGCTATTTTACCCTTCTCTTACTTTGTGTGTTCTCCCCATGCAAAAGCACAAGGAAGAACAGGGGTTGCACAGGTGCCCAAGTGCTCCCTTCTTGTGAGGGGAGCACAGTTTTCCTGCAGACTGCATGGCACCTTTGATGGCTCTGTGTGACCCTGGAACCAAGGGCTGACCAGCATGTGTCCACCAGTCCATTCCTTCCCTTCAGCATGTTGAGTGCACCACACAGTTTGGTCAACCTCACTGTCCATGTTGCTGATGACAATAAATGAACCCTGTTAATTTATCCTTTATGTTTAATACAGTCTCCTGCAATTCTTTTCTGAAGCAGTATATTTTCTTACCTCTTTGGTGAGAAAAGAAGGATCATATCTCTGCAAGGTAGTGGCAGCAAGACTGCTGATGGGCCCTTCTCCTGACTCAGCGTACTTCAGAAGCACTGGAATTGCTTCGGGAAGGAGTGCATTCTTCAGTGCCAGCAGGTACATCTGCACATTGTCACCTTTCGTGGCTTTCTCTAGTCTATTTAGAATCAACCTTTTGGCTTCGGCAACAGCCTAAGAAAATCAACAGCACATTAAATGGTGATGATAAACCTCCCTTTTTCCCCTTGCAGGAGTAGAAGGGGCAGGGCTGGGTTTTTTGCTTTTGCTGCACAGGGTTAGCAAAGATGTCATTTGTGAGCTGTATGTTGATGACTTCCTTCAAGCATAACCAAAGTGACTCCAGCCACAAGTGACACCTGATCCATAGTTTTATCACTTGCCAGCTGCTCCAGCCCTGATTCAGGGACTTCACAGGTGTTCCTTGTGGGGCCAACATGACCCCGCAAAAAAAGGCAAGGGAAGTGTTCTTCAGTGCCTTCTAATATAATATTATAAAAGTGCTTGGAAATTAACAAGGGAAATTAAAAGGGCCCATTCAGGTGCTCTGGATCTTTTCAGCAGTGTGCTGCAGGGCTGAACAACACAGATGCAGCAGCCTTGTCTGATCATCTCATCTTCTAACACCAGCATCTACTCAGTTCGTGCTCAGAGTACAAGTCTTCCTTCTGGGTTTTTCTTTGCGTGTTTGGGGCACAGTTGAGTAATTGAACCAATGAATTTTCTTCACAGAGGTGAAATAACATAAGGTGACTACAAATAATAAACAGATCCTGAGTTTGCCAGTGTTTCTCTAAGGACATGCAAAGCTTTTGGACAAGGGAGCACAAGTACTGCTTCTGCTGACAGATCCAGCAGTGAGAAAAAAAATCTGTCAGACAAGGGGAAACTGGAAGAAATCCACAAAAATGGGAAGAGACAAGATTAAAGCCTAAATCTGACAAAGTAGATGTCATTATTAAAAAAAAAATACAATCCTCCATCAAATGCAGGAGTTTATGGGCTTATTTTAAGCGGGAGAATCTGCTTCCCGTGTCTGTCGTGCTCTCCCAGTAACGTCAGCAGGGATCAGTCACGTGTGCTGCAGACCAGAATTTGGGCAGCAGTGACCATCAGATACTCACTGGAAGCTTGCAGCCTCCCCTGTCACACAGCTTTCTGATGAGCGCTCCCATGACAATGACAAGAGTTTCTCTGATTTCTTCATTAGCAACATCTCCCTTGAACTTCTCCTGTCATGCAAAAGCAAAACTGTTTAGCGTCTCAGTGTAAATATCATGAGCCACTCCCTGTCGTGGGTCTCCCTCATTTTCTGTGAACATTACTGCAATGCAAGGGCAGTGATTACCACAATGGCCTGGGGTCAGGCGAAGCACAGCACAGCTCTATCATTACATATACATGACATATAATAACTCACTTCCATTTTCATCTTGAGTTACATTCAGTCTCAAGTACATTCATTTGGGGGAAAAAAAAAGGACTTACAGTTCTGGTTAGAGAACTTTCATAAAGAAAAAATCAATCCTCAGATTATTTTCCTAACATTCAGTATTATGTTTCTTTTCCAAGTAGATTTTGATAACATTTTACAAAGTAAATAGACTTTCACTCCGGACCTAGCGCACTTATAAGAAACCCTTGAAGGCATAAAGAAAGAAAATTAGAAACAGCAACAGTTGTTTCTTCTTCCCCTCCCCTTTGACTGGGACGAGGCATAAGAGTATTAGCTCTGTTGTATTTGTTTTGTCCTTTGACTTACAGTTAGAGATTTCAGGAGTGTTTCACTGGGGTGAGAAGCAAATCCACAGGCATACAGGAATCGTTCCTGCAGGATAGAAGTGCTTGCATCCTTAAAGTCAAGAAACTCCAGTATAGCCTCCAGCGATTCTGGTGTCTGAGCCGAGGTTACGGCATCCACTACCTGTGGACTACAAAGAACTGGAAATTAAATTAACAAATCATTGCAATGAACTAGACAATACTGAAAGGACTTTTCTGCATATTGAAAGAAAGAAGCTAATGTGCTGAAAGATCTCTTCATTGCAAGTAAGAGAATCTTTTAGTCTTCTTGGAAAAAGTGCCCCTGAACTCTTTCACCTCAAAATAGTACACGAACTCATATCCATGGATAATATTCAAATTTATTCAAATAGGGGACAAAAAAGTATTTAAAAACTATCACAATTGTATGAAAGTTTACAGGACAAGGCTGTAAATGTAAAAAAGTGTTTTAGTACTGAATACACAATGGCACATAGAGAAAAGGCTTCTATGCTACCTGAGTGACTCTCAGGTTTATCTCTATTGCTAACGATTCGTTGGAAAGATCCTGACCATACGACTCAGAAATGCTTTTCAACTCTCAAGTCTCAGTGTGTATGCTGTTCACATCCAAACCCTTATACTAGGACAACACCCAGGCATCGACCTTCCCCTTCTTTGCTGTATTTCCAATTGAAGGAAACAAATGGGAAGTCAAGAACAAGTTACAGGGTGTTTCAGAACAAGCATTTGGTCTGAGAACTTTTGGCTAAACTACAAAGCATGTTGGCCTTGCACTGTAGATACAACCCTGGTGGCTGAAGGGTGTGCTGTAAATTTATTATATTACAAGAAGTAACATAACTTTAAAAAAAAATCCTTTTGCTGTTGACAGTACTGAACACTGGGTTTGCATTGCTAGGACATCACCAGTAGAACTCAATCTCTTTGCATGCAATTTACCCTTCTACATTTTTCAGTAACTTAAACTTTTTAAAAGCTTATTCATGGTAACTTACAGAAATTCTTTATTTTCACTTCTAATAACTTTCAGGATCTCCTCTTTTGTAGCTTTTCTGATGTTCTGAATGAAGGACAAAAAACTTTTTGCTGCTTCAGCTTTGGAAAGTTTGTCAGGGTGCATATGTTCTCTGATGCTCTGCCAGTGTTCAGAAAGCTGCAAAACAATTCATATTATGTCAAATCTCTCAGACTGGTATTTCAGTTCTCAAAATCAGACTTACTAAATGCAGATATGTGGGACAACTGTTGCTCAAATGAGCTGAAATCCAATAGACTGATGATCCTTTAGCTAAGTACTACTTAATTTATTATATCCCAGCACAAATATCTTTGAAACCTTTCTATAGCTGTCTCTCTTCCAACACTTCAGTATTTTACTGATACTGTACATGACCTTAAATGCAATCTCTTTTGGAACAATACAAGAGTATTTATACTGTAACTGGAATAAAGTGAATTCTCTTCTCTTGCAAATTTACTGTGCTTTCTGGTGAATATGATGTTTGCCATATGTTCCCATTTTTTCCTAAGTAGATTGGGTTTTTTTTAAAAGAGGGAGATGCACAATCCCCAATTCACAAATTAATCATATTTTCTGAGAAAATGGTACTTCGGGGTTAGTATAGAATGGGATCAAATGTCCAAAAAGTTACTCCCATTTTTTATTCACAAACTTGCATACAAAGGGATTTGTAGCTATTGTACAAAATAATAGGTAAGATGGTATTAGAACAGGTCATTGGTGGTTGCTGTATTTATTCCCACACTACATTTTTTACCTGAATGAGCCAACATGGTAGCAAAGCACCCATATCCGTCCTTCCAGATACACTCCCATAAGAAACTGGTGCTGGTATTTTGACCTTTCCTCTCTCCCTCGCCTTTGCCTCTGTTATCTCAAATTATCGAGAACATTCCTCGATGAAAACTCAGCTGTTCTTTGCAGCAGTCTTTACTGCAGTTTTCCTGAGTGGGAAATAACAGTAGCACCCATTTGACCTTTACTGAAATACTTCCCCTCTGTGGATTTTGTGTTGGGCAATAGCACTTGAACCTGCTAGCAATTAGAAGTATCATTCATCAGTACAGAGTGCAACTTCTATCGACTGTAACAAACAATAATTAGGCAACAATGATTGAGACATAGGATATTTCCTGAGGATTAATGACCACCTGGGAGGAGCTCATGTTCTGAGGCACAGATAGGTCTTTTAACCTCAACTGGTGATTAGTGCTTAGCACCAAGGTCAGAGTTGCTATTATAAACTGAAATTGGATAAACATATGGGGCACTTTTTATTTCCCCTGTTGAAGTGGCACCACAGTCCAGCAAAAAAATCTCTAACCTCATTACTCCTGTATTTTCTCCCGTGCAGAGCCCAGCTGTGTGGGCTGCTCTTAAGTCAGTTTAGCCCATACTCCAGAGACAAGCAAGGTGGGAGATGCAAGCTGGAGCCATCTCAAGCAAAAGAGAGAGGAGACCAAGCCTTCCTCTTTGCGGGGTAGCAAAGAGCAGCTGCCATCTCCTGCAGTGACCGTGGCACTAAAAACACCTTTCACAACTGACTTTTATGAGGGCCCTCATTCTCCTGATGTGAATGTCAGGAGGTTTGGGTTTAATAACCCAAACATTCAGGTGCAAGATGCACACACTTCCACCTAGCAACTCAGCACGGACACAGATCTCTGTTTCTCTGACAGAGAGATCAGAACAGAAGTCTTGTGGGCACTCTAGGAAAATCCCAGACAAACCAAGAGGTTCTAAATGGAGCAGGAGTTGGTTTTGAATGTCAGTGCCTGACAGCTGTTTACCAACATACAAAGGGTGGCTGCACAAGACAGAACAAACCCACCTCACTCTCAGAAGGTGCAAGAATCCATTCCCATAGGAACCATGAGCATTAAAGAGTGTAGATGCATGAGTGCTTCTGAAAAGAGCATATTTTATGCTGTCTAAACACAGAAATACGGGCCTGATTTTAAGTGCAAACATTTGCCATAGCCTCAGAGAAGCTAGTGCTGCCATCTGGGAAATAAGGATAGTAATGCTTACTTTACCAAATTCATAAAGACGGAGATAAGACCTGTCACAATTTAAAAAGGGCTTTGAGAATGTAAAACTCTAAGGCATAGCATGTCAGCAGGGCATTAATGTATACTATGATATATAAGTACCATATGCTATGTTGCTGCTTTGGATACAGTGTTCTGTTTATAGAACCCATCTTTTCATAGCAGTTACTGAAAAACACAGTGAGAAAGCAGAACTTCATTCTCCTCGTGCCATTAGGTTTATACCGACATAGCTCCCCCAGGCAGTGCTCTGGAATTATACCCTGTGTTTGTTACCTCAGTCTGGAAATTATAACTGTTTTGACAAACTCAGTTCCAAGTGACAAACTGATCAGCGTAAACCCCAGTGGGCAGAGGCAGAGAAAAAACACTTCTCCCTACTCGGTTAAGGATGTCTTGATGTTCCTTGCTCAGAACTGCTCCAGTTCCACATGCAGCATCATTTCTATATTCCCCAAACATGTGGTTTTAGTCTTCTCTGTGGCTCAACAAGCACTAGACGGGATACATTACTACAGCGTAATGCTACTTCCAAATAACTAGCACAAGTTCCAATATAGGAATGTATTTGTGCTTATAAGGAGTACCTCTGCAGAACTAAAATGATGTGTGCTGAATAGAAGCTGTATTTTGCTTATCAAAAACAGAGAATAATGATCCTTAAATTAATGTTGGCATTCATTCCTCAATGGTAATAGTATTAATACTGTTTGCTAACGGTCACTGTAGTAATTGATTTAGTTTATGATGAATATCATCAGTAAAACAAAAGATGATGCATTTACAGTGCCATGCTCTTAGCCTTCAGATGTCTTAAATATAAAAAAACAAGGCAATTTTTTTCCAGGGAAAAATCAGAACATTACTGGACTTCCCAAGAATACTAAAGCCCTATTTTATACCTGTAATATCTTTTAAACAAAAGACTTCTTCAGGGTCAGGTAGTAAGAGGAGGTTAGATATATTACCAACAGATGCTTAGCCTGTCTGAAGAATGGCTGATGAACTTCAATTTCTAGGAACAGCTCAGCTCCTCCATGACAGAATTGTTTATGAACACCAATCAACCACCTCAAAATAACCTTCCACCCTCTTACCCAGAGGAAATAAGCTTCTGCCTGCTCAAGGTTGGCAAAGGTGAGATAAAACAAAAGGGTGTTGTATTTTCTAGTGATCTGGAGAAACACTGCACTCATTCTTTGAAAGAGAGCAAAAAGGTTGGTACTTTTAGTGGTAGATCTTAAGACACTCGTGGGGTGAGCACCACTGCAACACTTCCATACTCCCCACTCCAGGGTGTATTTTATATTGATATGTTGGACCTGTCCTAGTTCTGCTTGGACAGAAACTTCCTTTCCCACTTGTCCTGCTCAGCTAAGCAGCCTGAAGTCCAATGAACCACTATTTACTTACTGAAGGGCACTTCTTGCATTTGGATTTCACTGGCTCTGCTTCCAGGGGCATGGCAACATAATTGGGGTCCAAGGTCTTGATCACACTGGCGACTTGCTTTGCAGCGATCAGTCCCAGCCCAGCTTGTACCGACTTCAGTTCCAGCCTCTGCCTGTACATCCCCACAGTGAGGACATCATTAGAGCTCAACCATCAGTGCAGAGATGCAGAAATCACAGCAAGAAGAAACCAAAACAACCCTCCACAGACAAAAAAATATAGAATACAGACTTACTGAAGTCTTACTTTAAAATGTTCAGAACATGACAAATCTATGGGTTTTTTAAGGTAACAGAAATATCTGACACCAGCAAAATTACTGCTAGAGTTATGAGCAATAAAACACCTATATGAAAGACTATCTAAAGCATAGATTTATAGCACTTGATAAACAGCCTTCAGTAATCATATACATTCTGAAATGTTTCATATATTTGTTCTTGAAAGATCTGCAAAGTGAGATCTTTGAATGTACGTTTTCTTTTAAATATCTAACATTACTGAGATGCCTGAATCATTTATCTTGTATGAGTATCTCCACACTTCCAGTGCTTTAGAGTCTGAAGTCTAACACAGATCTAGGTTTCACTGTTGTTTCCTTTCTATGCAGAGATTTTATTTTCTATACTTTCAAACTCTCACATACTAGAAATGGAAATCCATTAGAAGTATTTCTTGAGAAATGAGAAGACACAACACCTACAGTAGTAATGGGTAGATTAAAAGGTTTTAGCTAATTCCTGCTGTTTTCAGTGAACTTCTTATGAATGCCATTATTTATTATTTACGGTGTGGTAGAACCCTTAATCAAAATTGGATCTGGCACCTGGCACAGTTGGATATATATTTTGTATATGGATACAGAAGAGACCTAAATCCTTACCTGGAGAGTTTACACCCTTAGATCTCGATTCTATAAGACCTATACATATAACCTGATTTGAACCACTAGTCCTAATACCATCAATGACAGTCCAATTGCCCAACTTACTTTGAAACTATTTTGGCACCTGTTTTTCGTCGGTAATTCAGAACGAAAACAAAATTTTCTTCTGCCTTAACGGATTTAATGAAACTGTCTTCCAGCACATAAACTGTAGCAGATGTGGCTTTTGTACCGACATCCAAGATCTGAAAATAATTAAAAAATAAAACAGAAAGAGGGCTATTCAATAAACAACAAAATAGGAAAAGAGCTCGCAGTTCCAAATCAGGGCAAGACTTGTAATGAAGTAGAGCCATATGAGGGAGGTGCATATAGGCTGGCATCTCAAGCTAAGCCTATAAACCAGGTTTTCAACCAGGTTGAACCACATGCTTCAAATTCAGTATGTACCAGGGTAAAAGACAGTGGGAACAGGGCAGGAAGTTACAGAGCAGGCTGCAACTGAGCAAGCCAGTACTACATTCATTTTAGGATATGCTTTAAATAACATGAGAATCTTTTCCAGAGAAATGTCTTATAAATGAGATTGTCATGTTGACACTCAGATCAAACAAGGTGGCTGGCTTTGCTTCCTGTTTTGTAAAGATGATGTCTTTGTGATAAGTGTGAAAATTGGGAACCCACTCATGGTGTTAAGGCAGTTTATTAAGAGAGTGTGTGCTGTCTTTGTACTTCTCTGAGCTGGGAAAGGTCAGTTTCTGCTGCAGAGAATCCCAGTGCCTTCAGCATATGTCCAGCCTGCCCTCAGTACTGATTACTTAGAAAGACATTTACTAACAGTGGAGGACCATTAGTGCCGTAGTAGGGCTTCAGTTACCTCTGATGCCTTAGGTTTTANATGGCACATCTCCTGTATTACACCTGTGCATTAGGGAATCCTTTGACCTTCCAGGCAAGCCTGACCAGGCTCCATTCAGGAGACAGCATCTTGCCTGGCATTTACAGCAGATGGGAAAAAGGTTACTGTTATCACCATGACTGCATCTCTATTAGCTGAGCCAAAGTGGTTTACACTACAGGAGAATCCATTCCCTGTTCTCTCCATGGGAACTACATATGACATTCAGGCTAGTAAAACAACAAAATTTACATATAGAATTTGCTTTCTCTAATGCAAGAAGCACTTCTGAGAAGATGAGTAGCAGCTGCTAAGAATATATTTAAAATAGGAAGAATAGATTTTATTTTGTTAAAGAAATCATACCTGGTTGTGGCTGGTAAATCCTTTCTTTTCTATTTCACAGGAGCCCAGATCTTTTATTTTAGTCACTTGATCTTGCCGCACGTGGTAAGTAGTATTGCATTTCCCAGAAACGTCCACCTTGGAAAAGAGCGTTAGATTAGGACAATTTCTTGAATTTATCCTTGGGACCCCACAACACCTTCCAAAGATGAAGCATTTTCTCCACTGTTGGAATCCTGTACCTGAGATGCTGCACTGCTTGGGTTTATTTCACAGTTTTGAGGATGTCAGGGGTTCTAACTACCTGCTTTGGATTGGCAGGGGTACTATTCATTAGATGGGTATGAAGAAAAGTAACAATGTTTCCTTAAACAAAAAAATTAGGAAATACCTGGCAGCTCACACTACACTCACAAATTTGAGTTAAATTCAAGCTTTGTTCATGGGGACAGATTAAGAAATTTAACAGTGGAAGGCAACTTAAATGGATGCAGCTATACCAGTGCTGTGTGTGAGTACTCTGATTTAGAATGGGACTCCACTGAATTGACTTTAAACCAACTTTAAACGAACAAACTTGAAACAGCAGGATAATCACATTTATAGTGACCTGGTTTAAGGTGTTTTATTACCAAACTGTGCTAAATTTATAAAAGTGTTTTAAATCAAATGGATTGCACCATTTCTTTACATTACTTGCAGCAACTTAACCTGTGTCACCAAATATTCAGAAGACTGTCTTTATGTCCCCAACTTCATATGTGATCCAAGGGTTGATTTCTATCACAGTTCACTCCTTCTGAAGTCAGGAGGAGCCACAGGTCTGCCTTTCAGAGCAGATCAGGCTCTGCCTGTCCCTCAGGTGATGATAATCTTGCCTGATACAGCACCATACCTCACGGGAAGAACCAGAGTGCAGCTGTAGCTGGAAAAGGCTAGCCAGACCTCTCTTAATGTTCTGAGTAAAACCAGGTTCATTTTGATATGAATAGAAGGTTTTGACCTGTAGGAATAAAAAAAAAAAGCATGTAAAAAAGCATTCAAAAGTGTATACTAAATCGGGTTAAATGAGAAAGGAAGAGTGATGATCCACTGTAGAAAAACTTGTTTTACTTTTTTCTCATTAGGAAGTTGAATTTGGATCTGTTGCCCTTATTTAAGCAAACTGCAGAGGCTGCAGGGCCTGACAATAACAGTACAAACATGTTTTGGCCTTCAGCTGAATCTAAGCACAGTTTCAGTGCAGTGAGCATCTCTCCTCCTGGAATTACAGAGAATTTGGACGGGAAATGGGAAACTTTTCATAATTTCACAGGCGACCCATTTTTCCACATAATCTTCAGATAATCGCTCCCCACAGGGGCATAGTATCTGTTGCACTTTAATCACAGGTTACAAAAACTGTAACTATCAGGATGAATCATAGATAAATCCCAGATAGAATGACTTAAATGACGTGTCAAACACATCACAACCTTTGCACTTCATGGGTCAACAGTTGTACTTGAGCCTCTCCTCGGGTAACAAAACTTTGCACCTCCACTTTGCATTCAAGGTGCTTTAAAAGTGCCCCTTTTTCTGGAACTGTAAATACAATCACTGTTTTATCTCGGGGCAACCCTGAAAAGTGAAATTACTGTGCCAGGGATGAAAGTATCACACCGCAAAGAAATCATAAAAGGAGTGTATAGACCCTATTACCTGAGAAAAAGCCCAGGTTTTTAATACTACATCTTAGCCTTAGCATGTGAAAGTGTGTAATGTATGAGGAGCAGATGCATTCTGACTGTGTTCTTCTGGTACCTCTGTTCTCATTTAGGGATGTGTACCGTTCGTAGCCAGTGCTGTCCTGTTTCTTTTTATGTTGTGTAAAACTGATGACAAGGCTGAGTCTGAAAGTTACTGAGCAGGTCTGATAGCAGCTGCAGTTCAGCAGGCTGAGCTGGCGGCCAGGGTATGCGCTCAGTGCCTATTTACAGCAGGAGGTAAAGATCCTGCTGGGATAGAGTGTCACAGCCCTCACTCCGCTCTGCAGAAGGGAAAAGGGACTGTGACCTTCAACCTTCCTCCTTCTCACAGCCCCTCTGCCCATGCCCCACCTGCTGAGCATTGCTCGGGCTGCAGAGGGGAAAGTGGGGCTCTTGGCCTAATGCCACAAGCAACAGGAGGATGAAGGACCAGGGACAGGAGGCAGGAGCAGCCATGGCTCGAGTCTCACCACTCCCTGGCCAGAACAGCAGGCTGAGTGCAAGGCAACACATAAGCAGCTCTGCCGGGAAAACGAGGATGTACTTGAATCCCCTTCTCAGCAAAATGGGGACTCTGAGAGCTACAAATGGACGTGGGTGCTCCTGGGCTGGGACACTGCTTTGGTGTTCTCTCAGGGAAGGCTATAAAACCCAGGCTCGTGTTGAGACACACCTGCTCTCTGACACTTCTGGTTTTTGGAGACAGTTTCCCAGTGAGGGAAAAACTTATAAAGTGTAGCTCTTTCAGCATAAAGCTCATTAACTTGAGACCATTGAAACTGCAGGTGACACATAAGTAAATAAGCAAACCAAAGAGCTGGGAAAAGCAGTTCTAGTAAAATACTTGGTTAGGGTTTAAAGTGATTAACACTGCTCCTCACAGACACAGTATAACATCCCTCATGACAAACTGTATCTCCTTTTCTGCCTTCAGATCTTGGACAAAGTCCTGCCCTTGCTGATGTCAACAGCACAAATCCCAAATAGCAACTGTGCATATATCCACATGTGTACCTATATATTTGTGGGCAATCTGCTCTTTATATCCCCACTGTACGGTGTTCTCAACACACAATAGGCTTGGGCTAGAAGGGCCCCTTGTATGGGTAAATTACAGCCTGTTCTAAACAACTGTATTTCACACAGACTGATAGGACACAACAGCTTATTAAAAACACTGAGTGAATAGTGAACTGGTAAATTCCTCAAGTCTGTTACAAAAGATTTGTGTCATGTTTCCTCAAGGACTGAATTTTAAGACAGGGTCTTACTTTTCCACGGACTAGTTCAAGCACTATGGGCTTCTGTAAAGCTTCCAGATACTCTTTCCCGATGATGTTCTCTGTGCTTTTTCCTTTGAAGACGTTTTTAGCAGCTGGACGCTCATTCACGTTTTCAACCTGAACATCTTTTATCTAGCAAAGTAAAAGCAGAGAAAATTAATGTGGAAAGCACTATAGAATTGGTCTGGGGTAGGCTAGATAGACTAAATGACATAATAAATGTTCTTTATTTCTTCATTTCTCGTTCTGATCATTAATCTTCCATTGATCACTATGTCTGTGTTTACAAAAGAAGCCAGTGCTCTCCACTGGGGGAATAAGTGCCAGAAAATCTCACCATAAAGCTAAGGACCAAACCCAGTTCCTATCTAGCAAATGTCATGATTTGCAGCTAGAACTGAGGGCTTCAGACAACATATTGCCCCTTGGGTAAGGGATTGCACATCAGTTGTTTGAAGCTACAGGTGCTGTATGAAGCAATTTCAAAGTATAGGAGATATTCTGAAGTTCTGGCTTCTGATGTTAGATACACACTTGTGAAATCTTATTCTATAGGAATCAGATCATCGAAGGGTTTAGTTGATGACACTAGAGAAAAAAAGGTTTAGCTCCTGTTCTGAGATTAAGATTAGCAGCTAGGTGAGTGCAGAAAAGATTGTGTATGTTTTAAGTCATCTGATGACATTAATTACCGTAATTTTGATCAGCTGGTCATCATCATTGTCAGGATTTCTCCATAAGAGGTTGACATCCACACCAGAAGAAATCCGATATCCTGCACTTTTCTGCAGTGATGCTTTCACCTGATCAACATAGACTTCGGCTGAGTAAGCAAACTTATACAGCTTGTCATTATTTAGGCTTGGTCCAGTAGTGTGCCCTGTTTGGAAAGCAAAACCAGCATTTTAGAATTAACTAACTCACATAATCTACCATTTTTTCTAAGCAACACCTTCAGAAAAGTTAAAAATTTAATTACAAACAAAAGATTTATGGGACTGCCCCTGCTACTTTTGATTACAGAGGCTGTGCCACTGAAGCAGCTGGGATTTTTTGCGATTGACAGTCATCTTACATATTTAACATGAGAATGGTCACAAAATCCTTTGTTCTAGCTCTTCACTTAAAGACTGTCAGATGCTTTTCTTCAGCTATGTGAGCATTACAAATTAATCGAAAATTATTTGCAACTCAAAATACTGTAATTAATCACACAATTTGTGTGCTTAGCAATGTGAAATGCACGATATAATTTGTTGGAGCCAACAGAAATCAATCTCTGCATCTCTTACATGTTTATTGGGAATATTTCCATTTAGAGTCTCATCCAAGGGAGACATGAAGGTAATGAAAACATTGAGAATGTATTTTTTAGATTAAATAATTAAGTTCTTGTTCTTTAAGCTCAGTAATTGTCCCCATAGCTGTGTCTCTGCTGTTAATTGATATATTTTAAGGAATATAAAGGGGAAGGGAAGGAAAAACAAGCTGGCTGGACACAAAGTGCTCTTAACATTCTCAAAGCAAATACACATACAGTGACCTTAGGTGCTGTCTGTAAGCAGTACAGCACTAGCCTCACACACCCAAATGCTGCACCACTGAATCCATTGGGAATTTCTTTGTTGAGTTCAGCAGGTACAGAGCAGAAACAACAAGTTCACAGCAGAGTTAATCAAAGAAACACAAAGTGCTGTCCTCAGGGAGATGCATCTCAGTCTTATGATAAGTGCACGGAAAAGTGGGAGAAAGAAGAAAAATGTATCACAACATCTCGGACAAATTCTTAAGCATGTTGTAATGCAATCAGTGTCTTCAAAGTCCCCTGCAGAGATTCATCAGGCTATCTTGATTTATGTTATATCCCCTTGTTTTATATGACTAACTCAAATAAATTTCAAATCACTGCATTGATAAAAAGGAAAACCAGTCTTATTTCACTTTAATATTTTAAAACCCAGTTAGGTGGGTGCACAGGGTAGTTCCATCATGGCTGGATGGATATATTCTGCAGTTCTCAAAGGGTTCAAAAGCCCTGTTTCACAGAGATTTTGCTCACTTCCTTCCCCTGTTCACTTAGATGCTATGGCAGTGGATTAAGCTCAGCTTCAAAGAACCTTTCCCTGACCAAAACAGACATTCCACCAAGTTTGGTCTGCAAGTTGTGTAAACTGGCAAAGTTACAGAACTACATGGACTTATACTTTATGCTAGCTGGGGGTGTGGTGCAGCACGTTTGGTGATCTCAGCAGGAGCAGCCTGTCCACATGTGAGAGGCCAAAACTGTAACTATCCATTTTTCTTCCAGGGAGGCTGAAGGGTTCATGTTGGCACAATGGGGCTCTTCTGGTTTAGAATGTCTTGTGTGTCTGTTTCAAAACAAAGTCACCAAGGGACATACAACCCTTCCTGCAGGTTTACTGTGAATTTCCTAGCCACTTCCCCAATTCCCCCCACTCCTACCAGCTTTGAAGCTACTTTGCCCTCAAGAGTAGAGGGTGCTCAGTGCCTGCTCAGAGGTGGCTATTGCCTTTCAGGGACACCTCTGGTTCCATACAGTCCCTTGGAGCCAGTTGTTTCCTGGTTCAAAATGCCCTTCATTTGCAGCAGAAACAGCAGTGCACAGGACTTAGTCTTCGCTGAGATTTTAGGAATACTACCCACTTAGGTGCGTTCTAAACACAGTCCCATCTAAAGAAAAAAGGTGGGGGAATAGCACATCCAAGAGAAATTAACTGTGTGCTCAGAAACAAGTTATTAGTTCAGATGGTGGACATTGTGGTTTTGCTCCCTCCCTACTTCCAGTTAAAAGCACTTTTCACCTACCCTCTTCCTTTCCGCACAACTAAACACATATATGCTTTTTTTCTCCTTTGGTAAGAATTCCTTCCCTCTTCCTCCCTTTTAGCATTTGCTTGTTTCCACATACATAAGAGCTGTTCCGTCCTAAAGGAAACAGATGAGCAAATGATGCAGCAGCTTCTTGCAAGTGTCATGGAAGAAATGAATAATTGCGAAGTATTCCTGGGAGCTAGAAGAATATTAGGTTTTGAAAGCTTTCACCATTTCACATGTAAAAAACACTGCAGGAGCCAGGGCAAAAGATACCTTTAGTTGCCAGACTGGGAAACAGTGGATCATGATAAGAGAAGCAGCAGGGATGAGGCAGTATTGAAAGCAGTCTCAAAGAGTGAGCACTTATCTCGGTGGAAATGGGGAAGCCAAGAGAGACAACTGAAGAGCGTGGTCAGGCTGAGAGGCAAGGGGGATCTTGACAGATGAGAGACAGAGATAGAGGGTCACTGACCAGAATCAGTATTCAAAACAGCACAACTAAGTTTTCACGCCAACTTCCATGAAGAAAACACCAGTATTATTTTAAAATGAATATTCCAACACCTTTCTGATAGAAACTTTTCTTAATAAAAAGCCCTCCTTTTAGAAGCTCCTTCCTTTGTATTCAGCACAGCATCGGAATCCTTGCTGCCTGTGCAGCCACTGACATTTCAGCTGATGGCAAGGGTCCCACCGCCTGAGAAGGGAGGAGAGACGGACACACAGACTGCCACCAGCCCAGCCACGCTCTCTTGGGGTCAGAAGTGCTGCTTCCAAGGTGGAGTGCATAACACATAGTTTGACTAGTACTGTTAAGTGTCTGTCATTAAGGGTAACATGCCAAGTCTATAATTAAATCATGATACTGTATAATACAGAAGGTTACACTGCATGAGTAGAGACAGCTGTCAAGTCCTGTGCCTTTTATTAATACATATGGCATGCACAGCATGTGTGTCTCTAACTACTTGCTAGCTCTACCTTCATAAATCATATTTGCCACTGTCTCTGATACCAGATATCTTTAAAAAGTAAACCCCATCCGCTTATTTGAAAACATTTTTCAAGTGGAACTGAAGTAGGAGAGTTTTACGTGTGCTGACCTACCTGAATTGAATGGAATAATGTTTCACTATTTCCAAAAGGCAGCATGGCCCAACGATCCTAATCCTCAGCTCTCACACTGAGGCCCTAAGTGGCCTTTGGGCCGGTAATTTAGTTCTCAATCTCTCTGCACAAGAGAGAGATGAAATCTGGCAGAGCTGAAGGGATGACTAATTAAAGAGAAAATGCTTTCTCAGTATCCCGGGGATGTGACAAGCAAATATTACTTCGTATCAAGAAGCTTTGCTTAATTGATATTAAGGGGAAGCTGAGAAGACCAGACACCAGAAATGTGGCACACTGGTACCCAGCCATAAACTGAACTTGGCAGTCTCATGAAATAAACTCACAGGTAAAGGCACTGCCTGCAAACTTCTCCCCTTTGTAAATCCTGCCATGGGGTGTACAGAGGCAGGGAGGAGGGAAAGTTGCTGCTCTGTGCTTACACAGTGTCCTGGATTCCCTGCAGGAAGCAGGAGGTGGCATCCATGAGAGCACCTCTACAGCCTTTTTAAATCTTAACCTAGGATGATGTATCCCCCCTGTTTCTCATTATGATGAAGACATCCTCATTAAACTAAAAACTCAGCTCATATTATAAGGTTGCTGTTCCTCTAAATTTAATGGGAGATTGTACATGAAGAGTCACTACTAAAGACACCTTTCCTTGCTTCATACACTGGCACTGCTGAAGCAGTCTCCAAGATTTCATACCCTTGACTTAGTCAAGACAGCCGAGTAAAGCTCTACTCACAGGGCTTCTGCAGACATCCAGATTTTCAAGACTTACTATAGAGCAAGCTTCTCATGAAATTAATGGGATGCTCCTTACTGATTTCAGTGGTAGCTGAGTCAACTGCTCAGAAGCTGAAACCTGGAGAGCCCGGAGCACTTCCTGGCTCCTCTCCACCAGAGCACTCTGTGTGTTTAACTTTTGAGCGTGTGAAAAGTCCCTTTCAAGTCGGTGCCCCCACAGTATGTCCTGATTAAGCAAGGTCAAGATCCCTGATCTCCTGGTCACACCACTGGCCCTGTGCACTTGAAAATATTGTCTCCTCCATCACCTCTGCTGAGAAGAATGCCACAAGCACTTAAACCTAACTCCTAAATGCATCTTGTATTACTCAAACATGTCTGAGTAAAGCTGATAATTTTTGAGGGAAAACAGATCTACATACACACACTGGTTATGCCTCTGCTGAGGCAGAAGCTGAACCAAGCCCAGTACAGACCTACCTTTAACAGAGGCTGAGTAGGTGGAAATGATGCAAAGGAACAGCACAGTAAGAAGAATCATGCTGGACTCTGCCAAGCTCCTGACTGCAGCATGAAGTGTGAGAACCTCCAAGAAGTGAGCTGAGAGTGGAGCCTGCGGAGAGAGCCACAGGCTCGGCCTCACTGTTTATCTAGATGTAGTAAAGGTCAGATTCCAAATTCCACACTCAGGTACTAAGTTCATGAAAGGACTTTCAGTTAATTATTAAGAACTAAGGTAACTGGCGGTTTCTACCCCATTTTATCGATCACCTCGGCTTTCATTTCTGAATAATGAGCCCACACAGACCCATTTGTGAGCAGCAGAGTCTACCTCCAGTGCTGGAAGAACCAGGAGATCCTGCCACCACTCCTCTCTCTGAACAAAAGACTGATTGGGTCTGTTGCTGCCAGGGGCTGGATCCTGACCAGTCTCCACTGTCTTGCATCATCTGTCATCATCTCTATGAGCAACTGCAGATGTTTTTTAAGGGTCTTCCTGGAAGCAGAAGTACATGGTATTTATCAGCGCCACCCCAAAACCTGATCCTATTTCATTACAGACTCAGATGTGATGTCACTACCCGCTACATTGTACCATACTACATCAATGCTCTTTCTTTCAGCAGCCCCAGCCCCCATCTTACATCATTGCAGTGGCAGAGGTTAGCGACTGAAAGATGAGATAAAACAAGACATTTTGTTTCATCTCAGTGAAGGGTACCTGCTTGGCAAGCTCTGGGTGCAGGGCAAACCAAGCCCTTTCCCCTTTTCTCGTCTTTCTTCACCACTTCCCTCAAAAAGGCCCTGGCTGACTAACCCACATGCTTCCCTGTTTCCTCTGGCTGTAAATGCCAGGCCCTCTCACACTAAGCTCATGGCCACAGGGCTGGGGAAAGGATGTCCTTCAGCTGTCCCTCAGGTGTCAGTGGGGCAGAAGGCCAACCCCCTGTGTTTCTTGGCACACCCTGGCACACAGCCTGTGAGGCTGCATGCCTCTCCCCCAGCATACAAAGCCTTCCCAACTCTGTGAGGAGAGAGGATCTGCTCCTGCTTGTAAAGGAAACACACAGGTGAGCCATCACCACAGTCTTCCACTCCACTTCCACAGGTTGCTTTCACGTGACTGCGATCTACGAACACCCCAACCCAGCAAGTGCCACCCCAAGCTGCATTTAGATGCTCCCAGAGGGCCAGTTCTGCTACCACATCCTCTGTAAGGGATGGTAAAGTGAGAACAGCCTTCACCTTGAGTGGTATAAATGCCTCCTCTGTTTTCTTGTGGTAAAAGAGAAGTCGAAGACTGTGGATGTCAATCACTGCCCAGCAGTGGGAAACAACAGGCCCATGCCACTGCTTCTTCCCCACACTCATCTGCACCTTGTGGAAGTTTCCTGTGGTCCTCTTCCTGTATTTTGTTTGTGTGTGTGCACACGTGGGAGGGAGGAGATTAGGAAATCCCAGGGGTCTGCTATTGCTTCTTCCCCACTTGTGGTTGGTTGTGCTGCTTTCCCAGCACAGGCTGTGACATGTTCCCAAATTCAAGGGACTGAGGTGGAGGAGTCCTTTTGCTGCATTTAGTAAACAAAGAGCTTGCCAGGCTTTCTGTGCTGTTTTGAAAGAAAAATAAGGACACTATCTTGGTGCGAAACCAACCCTGTCTAGAGCAAGACCAGAGACATGGATCCTACTTTGGAAAAGCAGCTCTGACACTTTACTAAGAAGGGGAAGTTGATGTTGGTCGGAAATCTGGAGAAGAGCAATTGTCCACTTTCCATGCTTTTAGGACACAAGAAATTTATTTCTTCCTTCAAATAAATTCTTTTTTTTTAAGAAGGCCTCTCTCAGAATATTCCTGGCCAGATGTTCTGCTGATGTAAATCCACATCTCTATTTACAGACCACTGCAGCAGTGCGCAT
>VYZQ01056727.1:46431-63620 GCA_013400655.1 Mystacornis crossleyi
AGAAAGATCTACGGAGGTATGGTTTGCAAAGGAGCTTCCCTAGGTTCACATGTAATATTTCGTGCTAATAATAACGCCGTGTCAGCAGAACTTGCTTGTGAATTGCTTCAGCAAATCAAGGCAGTTGAACCGGTTTTCTCCCACACCAGGTTTAAAGCAGTAGCCCCAGGCTACTTCGTCTGCAGTTGAAGAGGCTGTAAAGGTAAGCATCCCCTCCTCATACTAGAATTGTTCCTCAGCTTGAAGAGGATGTCAGGAGGGATTCAAATGTGCATGTTTTTGATTTGTCAGAAGGGAGAGAGAAGGTGTGACCTTGTTCCTTTCTGAATGGGCTGCGCGTCTTTTCCCTGGTGCTGTCAGACTTGAGAATCTTAAAAAGACATTGAATAAAAGCAGCTACATTGGACACATGATGTGCCGTGCTACAATTTACATTGACTTATAATCTGTTGGAGTAGTTTGGAAAAACTATGAGCTTGTTTTGTTGTGTTGAGAGAAAGTGTATCTGCAAATGCATTGATGGTGGTTTATTCCTATCCTGCTGACTGCCAGGTGCTCCATCCCAAGACAGTGGTTGTTGCTGTCTCTGAAATTTGCTCTCCCAACTGGCTGCTCCTATCAGGAGCACAGGAGGATGGAACAACTTCTTCAGAAGCCTTTTGAAAAACTGTTCAGTGAAACAGGATGTAAATTGCCTTCATCATTCTGCTTCTGATGGTGTGATTTTGTCACTTTTTGGTTATGTTCTGTTTGGTTCTGTTACAAGACGTGACTCAGAGCACGCTTAAATCTGTGAGACTCCCGGTATTGATTTAATTGAATTTGTGTCAGATGTCTGTCTTTGTAGATGTTTAAGAACTTCACAAAGATGGGGCCGTGTTTTGTGCTGGTCTCAGTGTAGCACAAATGCAGGCAACAGGCCGAGTTTAAACTATCAGAGCCGCAGGACAACCACTTTGGCCCTAGAAGTCTGCATTTGTGTGCATAACATGATACCTCAGCAGACTTGGCAGCACTTTTTGAGGATTGATTTGTTTGTTTACTTAGGCAGAAACGAAAAGAAAAACGCCAAAAGAGAAAACTAGAACGTCAGTCAAAACTGGATTCCAGTAGTGAGGGGAATGACAGAAAGTGCATGCGCAGGGAAGTTGTTCCTAGCACGCTTCGCCTCGTTGTGGACTGCAGCTTTGATGACCTGATGGTGTTAAAGGTAAAAGGAACTTCATATTAACTAGGCATATTTAGTTTCCTTAAATGTAAACTTTATATTCTCAGGATTTTCCCATGGGTTAAAGACTGAGTATTGTCACACTGATAAACCTGCTTGTTTCCTCAGATTAATTTTGTATGTTAATTAAATCCCTGTGATGTTTTTTTTTTCCTAGAATAATACAACTCAAGCACATGCATGAAGTTGTCTAAGTACACTCGTGTGGAAGATGTGTGTGTCTCCTTGTCAGCATAATCCCTTCACAGTGGGTGTTTTTTCTCTCAGGGTCTGATGCCCACACTCTCTGAGTAGTCACTTTTGCCAGTTAAAAGCTTCCTTTTTCTCTCTTTAGCTTCTGACTGGCTCGTGATAAAGCATTTTGTGATGGTCTGTATGAAGGACTAAGTAAAAACAAATTGTGTTGTGTGCAGGACGTTAAGAAGCTCCACAAGCAGATTCAGAGATGTTACGCAGAAAACCGCAAGGCATTTCATCCTGTGCAGGTATGTTTGAACAAACTGAACCCTGGCTGTTGCCAAGTACCAAACATCAGAACTGTAGGAGGAAAAACTAATATTTAAGCTGCCTCTTCCATAAGAAAATGACTTCTACTGTAACACCCGCATTATAAATATACCCCTGTATATGGAACAGTATGTGCATGCAGATGAAAAGTGCCAGATCCAGGTGTGCCACTAAGATACTGTTGATACTCTCAGTTTTATCTGTGGCAGATTAAAAAAAAAATCACTCTAAGCACGAATTTGTCTTTTAAATGTATCACTGACTGTATGGATATGGTCCTGCTTCCATCTAAAAAATACTAAGAATTTTATCTAACAGTTAAGGGTAGTAAGAGAGGAAACAGATTGTGGCAAATTAACATTTCCGTATTTTGGACCTCTTGTTTGTTCTGTTTGAAGTTTTACTTGACCAGCCATGGGGGACAGTTGAAGACCAACATGAACGAAAATGACAAAGGATGGGTGAATTGGAAGGTGAATAATTTCAGTATTTTTGTAAAAAATTAAAGTCTCGATTGTAGTTGTTAACTATATTGTTAGTTGTGAAGAACATGATTTTCTTCCACCTGGGTTTTTCTAATACATGAGAGCAATAGCATATTTGAAAAAGTGTGGCTTTTTGTCCGTTTAATTGATTTAACTTAAATAAACCAAAGACTGCTTCTCTTGAATCTAGATTTGATTTTTGCTTGAAAAACTACACACAGATCCATTCTCACTTGTTTTTATTGAACAAATTCCATGCTTGATGGACTAAGCAGGACTCCTTGATTTATGCAGTTCCAGCAGCTGTCTGTATTGACAGTGCTCTCTTTTTCTTGTCCAAAATAACGCTTTCAAGTGGTGATGTGATTCTTTCATGTGCACCTTCACTTCCATCACGTTGCCTCAGCACTGAAGTGTTCTTGAGAGAAGTAGCTTCTCTTATGGTCAAACTTACGTTGGTTTTCCTAGTGACTCCCTGTTAGTTAAGCCACTATTCCAACAACTTCAAAGGAAGAGCACTTAGAATAAATAAAAGCAATCCTATTTTCAGCAGTTCTTCTGCAATAGCAGCATCATGAGAGCATAGCATAAACCTCTCTTACTGAACAATTAATGTTAACTAAGCATTTGCTTCTGGGTTCACTTTTTTTAGTGGACTTGAAAATTATTTGGATCCATAGGAGAAATATGGTAATGTTTGAAGGGAATCACAAGAACTTAAGAATTTGTAAAGTTCTTTTTGGGTTTCAGAAAATTTCCTGTTGATTTTTACAAATCAGTGCTGTAGGGACTAGATTGTTTACACAGAAAATTAATCTGCACTGTGCTACATATATGAACATGAAAGAGGAATGCGGAATGACCACATACTATTGGATTTATTTTTGCCAGTCCCATCTTGGGTCTGTAAAGCCTGGCCAGCAATTCATCTGTTGAATGTAATTTCTTTTAACTACCTTTTCTTGAGGATATCCAAATTAGAACAGAGCACTATAGTGAGCTAATAAAGAAAGAAGACCTAGTATATCTTACCTCAGATTCCCCAGACGTTCTCAGAGAGCTTGATGAGAAGAAAGCCTATGTGATTGGAGGACTGGTGGATCACAATCACCACAAGGTAAACTCTTGGTCTGTTTCTTTGCAGCTCTTTTTTTTTAGGCACCTTAGTTGACATTATTGCTGTTCATGTGTAAACAAATATCCTTAATAACGAGAAAACTTCCTCAAAAAAGAATTCCAAAAAATATTGAAGAAATGTGAAAAATGCTTGTAGTGGTAGCAGTGGCTTGTGTTCCAGAGTTTTTTTATACTTTACTCCTCCTCTGAAAAAAGACCACATGACTACACCCTGAATAACTTTAACATAAGCTCACCTTTAAAACAGGCTGTGGCTGGTGCGTCTAGAGCGTGCGTCTAGAGCTGCAGCTGCATGAACAGGTTTCATTTACAATCATTTTGACCACAGGTCACAGTGTAACATATGAAAAACAGTGAATTTTCCAGAAGTTGTAGGCCTTGAGGCAGGTACTGTCTAACTGGGCTAAGTTTCTTTTTGTAACCAACTTCTAAAGCAACATCATGGCAGCACAGATTAAACTCTTGCCAGAAAATTATACTCATAGTAACTCTGTATGGGCTGATTTGAAACCGTGATTCTCAATCCACTTGTTTTGGTGTCTTTTCCCCAGGGAATTACTTACAAAAAAGCTGTAGAGCAGGGAATTGGTCATGCACAGCTCCCACTTGGAAACTTTGTCAAAATGAACAGTCGGAAGGTGTTAGCTGTCAATCATGGTGAGTTCTAAATCATAAAATAATTATATTTAGAATATACCTGTGATAGTCACAGTTCAAACCCTCTGCACTCTAGTACCAATACCTAAACCTTGTTTTATTGTGTTGATATTTCTTGAATTTAGTTGCCTTCAGAATACACTAACTGCCCTGACCTTTAAATATTAGAGATATGGTTAAATGTAAATGATGGTGTCTTAGCCATTTAGAAGTGCTCATTGTATCCTGTTGGCTTGTCTGTGGATTGATTACTTGTGGCTTTCTTACCATCCTGGTCTTGTTTCTACAGGCTTACTGTATAAATGAGTAAAATGCTGGAAACTATCCAACATTGTATTGTATTGTATTGTACCGTATGTATTTTATGCCAAGGGAGGATGAATGTTTGTGATGTTTTCACCTCTTTGGACAGCTTTGTTCAGCAGTAACTGCCTCAGTACCTGTAGACTTTCCTCAGTTGGCATCAGCAGTACTCCAACAGCTGAACTTTCATAACTGTATTTTTACCTGATTTCCTGGTTGTGATTGAAGTATTCAATTGCTTAACCAAATGTTGAATCCCACTCCTTTTAAACTTTTATCTTTATCATTAGATTGTCTTTCAGTGTCATTAAACAAAAATACATGCAAAATGGAGCCTACTCAGACCTTCATGGAAATTTTTGACATGGTGTTGAAGTCTTTATTCCCCACAATGTGCCCCACTGCACATTCTTTAGTTTATCATACCTTGCTTTATTTCAAGTTTATTTTTTTTGTAACACATTGCTCAATGATAACTTTATTTTCTTAAACTGCTGTTGATGAATGAGGTTGGCATTTGCATGATAGTAATGATTACATAAAATGGAGGAGAATATAGTATGGCATGGGACTTAAAAATTATCAAAACCTATGTATTTGTAAGATTTTACATATTTCTAAAATTGGATCTTAAACTGTTGCTTTGTATAAAAAGAAGAGCTAATTAGAGCTAATTATAGGAGGGGTCAAAATCTTTGTGCATTTGCAGCAGGATTCCTGTCAAACATGAGAAAGTATTGGTGCCTGTACAGAAGGCACTGGTGAGACTTTCTCTCAGTCCCTGAGAGAAATACTGTCATGCAGCTGGAGACTCAGGGTGTGCTTGTCTTCAGGCTGCAGCAGTAGCAGAATTGCCTTGTCTGTTCCTGCACTTCATCAGCTCTGCTCTGAAGGTGCCACAAGAGAATGCACATAAACCTCTGTGAAGGTGGATTTGGGGGTGTGTTGCTATCAGTAATTCACTTACCTCCCTATAAAAAAGCTGATGGGATTTTTTGATGTTGCAGTGTTTGAGATCATCCTTGCGTACCTAGAGAAGAGAGACTGGAAGGAGGCCTTTTTCAGTGTCCTGCCACAGAGGAAAGGTGCTGTTCCTTTAGGAGAAGCCAATGATTCGTCCAAACATGCTCTGTCTGGAAAAGAAGATGAAGACAATGACTCAGACAGCAACTGGGCTTCAGAATTGGATGATGGGAAAGATGAGACATGCAGTTCATGGGATAAAACTGGGACATGAAGTAGTTACACTTCAAAGACCATCTGCTGCCCATATAATTCTGAACTGTCTCAGTGCTCGGTAGTCCCAGAGCTGTTCCGTGCATGAAGGGTAAAGTTAAATGCAGTTTTTTACCCTGAAACTTCAATATAATAGCTTTAAAAAAAAAAAATTAATGGCAAATGCAGCATTTATTTTTTCCCAGGGAAGCCGTTTAATTTAATTTTTTTAATATTATTTTTTTATACGTACCAAGTTGGGTGTAAATGCCAAGAGCGTCAGTAGTTACTATTTTAATGTGTACATTTTTGTCTCCATTTCTGCTCAGAGTTCTCTTAAAAGCAATGAATGACAAGTGTTCCTTTGACTCCAAAACCTGTACCACTAGTGCCTGCCACAAAGTGTGCATGAACACTCAAAACAAAAATTCTGATTTTCCTGAGCATCTCAACAGACAATCACAAGCAACTGAACTGCCTGATTTATATATCGTGTTTGGTTAGCAGGGGTCAGTAGGTGAAGTATGAATGTGGGGTTAAGCCAGTGCTTTATACTTGAACTTGAGTGGGATGGGTGTTAGCACAGGTGCAAATCATGTGCCTTGTCTGGCACATGGTGCACACTGAGCTGACACAATCGCTTTAGATTATTTCTTCATCTTAGCAAAATTTACCACACAGCCTCAGAACAACACCAGGAGACAGGAACTCTTCCTTAGAGGTCACTTACTCAGATTCAGTGTTCCTCTGTAATCACATGATCCTGTATGTATTGTATTGTCTATCAAATATTTTTCCTTTAAAAAAACAAGTCATAATCTTAGTCTTGGCTGGATGATCTGATTCATCTTATTCCTAGCTGACTTCAGTGCTTTGGCAAAGTGAAGTGGCCACCTTGGAAGTGAGGCTTTGCTTCAGCCCTGTGAGCCTGCCCCATCCCTTTCTTCTCCCAGGACTAGCCAGGTAGCTGCAGTGCCTGTAATAAGTGCTGCTCTCCCACGGGTTGGCTGCAGAGCATGAGGATGCAGCATCCTAAGCGTTCCTCTTTGCTAGGCTGCAATCAGAGGGCTGATTCAAGTATGTCTTGCCTTGTGCCCATTTTGCTTCCTCCTTTTGTTGTTACTACTTTCAAGGGGATACTACACGTGGGATCCCTTCAGGTTCCTGTGGTCTCTAAAGGGTTGGCAACCAACTGGTTATGAATTACACACTTAGTACACTTCTCTCTACACCTTTTAAATGGCAGTAGAAAAGTTTCTTCTGTTAAAAGGATGGATCATGGTTTGTTGCTGAAGTTCCATGGGGGCTTTTTTTAGGCTTTACAAAACTGTGATTGCTTTGTTGCAGAAGCTATATCAGCCTTTTCATAAAAGCATTGCTGGTTATATTTCTGTAACAAAAAAGGCAGCATAAATATACCCAGTATGTATTACACTGATTCTCTAACTGAAATGTGTAAAATTGCAAGGAATTACACCTTTACAGCTGAGGTCCTCCATGTTAATGCATGTAGCACCTATTAAACCTGATCTAAGACTTCTCAGTCTGTCCAAGGTTTCCTTAAGACCATACCTGTGCCTCATTTACTCAGGCTTGAGAGTGCAGGAGCAGATGGCTTAGACAAAATGGGGACTTCTAGAGACACGCTGAAAGGGTTCCGAAGTATCTTACGGAATTGTTGCGCAACTTAAAACACAGCTTGTCTTACAACTTCACCAGTGAAATTAGATACACACACCCACACACATACAGGTGTTTTTAAATTCAGCTGTTTAAATCTGAAGCTTACCTGTCTATGGCGAAATAAAAGAAAAACATGGTCTGGTATGTTGTTGTTTGAAGGCTGCTCATGCCAACTGCACAATGTCGCAACAGTTCGGTGGCTGCTGCCTGTTCACACACATTGCTTCTCTTGCCCACCTGGTCTTCTTGTCCCCCGTCACAAGAAGCATGGCCAGCAGCTCAAGGGAGGTGATCCTCCCGCTCTGCTCTGGTGAGAGCCCACCTGGAGTGCCGTGTCCAGAGCTGGGGCTCACGAAATTCGAAGCCCATGGATCTGTTCGAGCAAGTCCAGAGGAGGGCATGAAGATGCTCAGAGGGCTGGAACACCTCTCCTCTGCAGACAGGCTGGGAGAGCTGGGGCTGTTCAGCCTGGAGAAGAGAAGGCTCTGGGGACACCTTACAGCATCTTCCAGCACCTGAAGGGGGCCTACAGGACAGCTGGAGAGGGACTTTTTACAAGGACAGGCAGTGATAGGACAAGCAGGCATGGCTTTTCACTGACAGAGGGTGGGTTTAGATTAGATATTAGGAAGAAATTCTTCACTGTAAGGATGAGGACTTCTAATTTTTTTGTTTGTTTGTTTTGGATTTACATAGTGCATACAAATTATAGGACTGTTTGGCACTCTGGTGTTCTAGCTTGTGGCATGCTACTTAAGAGCACATTTATTCTTAATTTTCAATCTACAGACACGACTGATGGTCTCAATATTTTCAAGATGGTCACTTGCATATTTCAGGCATGGCCCACTAATGCATTACACTGGAAGCAGAGATAAATCACTGTGCTGTTTTATAATAAGAAAAGACGGAATTTATTTCTGATAATAGAAATATTTACATGCAGTGCTCTAGGGCACTTCTTAAAGAAAGATCCTTCTTTGAGCCAGCTGTAGCTGTACAAAGTTAATGAAACTGTAGAAAAACACACAGGGAAGTTCTTTGCTTCACCCTGCTGTCCTCAGGGAAGATCAGTTCTGACATGCTTGTCTAACCAGGACTTACAGACCTTCAATGTCATTTGTTCATGGGCCACCATGATGTTGAAGAACAGAACATTAAAAAGAGGAGCTGTGTTTCACCACCAGGCGTCATTGCTGTGCTTAGAATAGCTCTGAGTTTCATCCCTAAGCTTTGTAAAGTTCCAGGTACTGCCAGAACTATTGCTCAGCAATGCTGGGCAGCAGAATACATCCAAAGATCTTTAAACCTGTGTAATAAAGCATTAAAAAAGGCAATAAAGAAGGTATGGCTCAAGGAACCTGAAAAGAAAGAAGCAGAAAATAGGAAGGGGATATGGCAGAAAGTCAAACCTTCTGGCTGAAATGGGCAAACTTTCTTTTAGTTGCATACAGTGGCGAGGTCACAGCAAGAGGCCATAAGTAATCCTGTTGTGTTGTTCCCTTCCCACTGAGCCTCAGTCCACTTGGTTCAGATTTCTGAAGTCAAGGACCCCAGCAGTGTTCATCTGCATCCATGTTGTGGCCATTTCCCAAACACTGTACTGCTGCAGGTTAGTGTACTTTCCCCTTGCTTGTCTATTTCCTGGATTCAGGTCAATTTGCCTTTGATTTGGTTTCCATATGTCCCATGTCATAATGTATACTCATTGACCCTATGTTTGCATATGGAGCAGTAGCGTTTGATTCTAGACATGGTTCTGCAGAAGGGCATCTGAATTATTTGAGTGGAAAAGAGCCTTTCTGAATAGCCCCATCTCAGAGGCTTTTGGTCATGAAGCTGACAATGATAGTGAGTTTTGCAGTTTTGCAAGCCAGCGTGCTGCACAGGGGTGTAAATGTCCAAGGGGATCCACATGGATGGTTATTCCAAAAACCTTTGGGCATGGCAAGGTACTTGAGCTCAGGGCAGTCTTGGGGTTATGTGGCCGCCAGCTGCAGGAGTGCAGGATGTGGCATTCCTAAAATCCTTAGATCTTAAGGATAAGGTCAGGAAAGTTTGAAGAGTTCCAGTGTTTCTTTGATTTAAACAGAACTTTTCATTGCTCAGGCTGTGCTGTAGATCACACTGAAGATCACGGGTTCACTGCACCATTATTGATGTTGGTTCATATTATTGTAAAGTATCCATTTATTCTGCAGGAGGGTTTTAAAATAAGCTATGAGTAAGCACACATTCTTCTTGTCATAAGTTTTTCTGAAAAGCAGAGATGGATTTCAGTGTGACTTCCAAATCCAAAGCTGAATAAACTTTGGCCCATCTTTGAAATGTGTCCCTTAATTGTCTCTCTTCCAAGAAGGTGTCTGTTAGCTGGAACAACAGCCTCCGCTACTGACAATCCTAAAGCCAAATAATAAAGTGTTTGATTCATATTCATTCCCTTTTGCTCCATTTTTACTTTAAGTAGTGAAAGATGTGTTCTTTTTCTTCTTGTTTGCCTTTTTTGGCTCTGATATTTTCAGAGACCTATCAGGAAGAAAAGGCATTATTTAAAAGAGGGGTGTTCATACTTGACTGAGTACTCTCCTTGGATATTATTTTCCCCTTCAAATTCTTCTAATACTTGCTCTAAACCCACAAACTTTTAGAACTACTGTTTTGCAAATTCGCACCTTCCACCTTTGGCTTTTCTTCAGCTTACTAAAATGAATAAGGCATTGTCCCACGAGCAGTTGATTTATTTCCTGTGTGTTTTGGAAAGGTGTTTATTTCTGGATGTCTTTGTTCATGTTCTCACAAAACTGGATGTCATCCCATATGTGCTTAATTCAGCTCCATTGCCTTGTCATGAACATTTGTATAATCTTCAGATATGAGCCCTAAGCTTTTTGAAGGGCATAACCTGCCCTGCCAGCTAGTTGTGAATCTTACCTGCTGCTCAATCTCTGTGCTTCAATACTAATGAGCAGTTGCAGCGTTTTGTGTTTTGTATACCTAATCTTTTGGACATCCTTAAATGTGCAGGTGGAAAATTACAAAGAGGTTGGAGCAGTTACAGCTTCTATACTGTGTAGGGTGAGAGTTCAGAAATGTTGCTTTTTTTCCCCCATCTTCTACTAACATGTGTGTCCCAGAGCTTTTGTGTTATCAAGTTCTTCAGAAGTGACTCATAAAAGAGTAATTTGGAAATTGCTATCACACAGTAGGAAGAAATGCTGGATTTTCAATTTAAAGACCCTCCAGAAGGCTTATTTATCTTAACAGCTAAGTCACTGTCTGAAAGAAAGAAACGTACCTTGGTAAGATTAAAAATCAACATGGTAGACAAGGAAAAAGGAACCTATTTTTAAAATGCTAACGTTTTAGTTAAAGCTAGTATGCATTTTATTATTTGTAGGACAGAATCTATAAAAATCTATGATGCATAACTGCCCTTAAAAGCTTTTTTTTCTATAAAGAGTTAGGTCACTGGAGCTGTGGCTAAAATAGTCTCCTGTTAAATAGAGCCAGCTCCAGTGCAGAACTAATTTTCCATTAAAAGAAATCTGTTTCAGAAAGCACTAGCTCTCTTCACCTGGAGTCGACATCATGCATTGCTTCAGGAAAGCAAGCAATGCAAGGCTGCTCAGCCCTGGCAGGACTAGGGAATGGGAAGCAGGCTGTGTTCCCTGTGAAGTGGCAGTAAAGAACCATTTTCCACTACAAGTGCCTTGTAGTCAGAAACTGTAGCTATGGCTACAATCTGCTGAGCATGCTCAATGTTTCATAACATTTGCCCAAGTTACAATTACAGTGAAGTGAAGATAACCTGGAGCTGCAAGAACCGGCCTTTGCCCACTGCTTCTAACTTCTCTTGTGTGCAAGCTCACCAGCCATGAACACATCCAAATGTTCTTTGTCTGCAGCCTCTGACACAAATTTCTCCATAATCTGCTGAGGTTAATAAATCACTGGAGAGGGGATAATAATGCATCATGTACAGCTGGATAAAGTGAGAAAAAAAAACTATAAAGGAATTACATATCATATTTCCATAGAATTACAGGCTATCCTGAGTTGGAAGGGACCTGCATCAAAGTCCAACTCCTGGCCCTGGACAGGGCAGCCCCAAGGGTCACACCATGTTCCTGAGAGCATTGTCCAAACCCTTCCTGAGCTCTGTCAGCCTGGTGCTGTGATCATGGCCCTGGGGAGCCTGTTCCAGTGCCCAGCTACCCTTCGGGTGAAAAATCTTTTACTAATATCCGATCTAAACCTCCCCTGATACAACTTCAGGCCTCCCCTTGGGTCATGTCACTGATCATGATGCCTTGAAGGGGCTAGCTGAAAACAGAGGCTAGAAAAGTAGATATTTATTTGAAGGGCCTCCAAAGGTACACCTTGGGAGTGTAAAGCTTTGGAGGGGCTTCACCCAAGATGGGTGCTGGGTCACAGGTTCTTCACACTTTTATAAGTTTGGTTCATTTGCATATCAATTATAACTTCAGTNAAAAAAAAAGAAAAAGTCATGGCCTTGATATGCATATAGCTAAAGATATAAGGAAAGTTTTGAGGGGAAAGGAAACATAAAAGGATATGAGAACTGAACCAATAAGGAAAAGGGATGTGAACTTTAGAAGAATCCTAGAATCATTAAGGTTGGAAAAGACCTTAAAATCAAGTAGAAAAAAAAGGGAGGAAAGAAGAAAGATAAATGTCGAGGAATAGAGTGGACTAGAAATAGTTCATTCTGATACAAGTTATTCTAGGAATTGCAAATCACTAGGTCTTACCTCCTGAGAGGAATAGAGAGCTTTGGCTGGAACTCAGGACGTAAAGGAGAGTTTATGGCCTTTGGAAGAAAGGGCTGGGAACTCAGGAGGAGTACAAGGATGTTCTGAGTTTTTGCAGGGAGAAAATTAGAAGGGCCAAAGCCCAACTAGAATTTAATCTGCCATTAAACAATACTGCCATTAAACAATAAAAAATGTTTCTATCAATGCGTTAACAGGAGCAGGGGCCCATCACGTGTAACGGTGACTTAGGAAGACAAATGCCATCACTCCAAATGTCCATGCCTTCCTCCTTCTTTCCCCACTTTATAAGCTGAGCATGATGTCATATAGTCTGGGATAGCCCTTTGGTCAGTTTGGGTCACCTGTCTGGGCTGTGTCTCCTCCCAACCTCCCAGGCACCCCCAGTTTCCTCACCAGTGTGGCCATATGAAATGCAGAAAAGGCCTTGTCTCTGTAAACCATGCTCAGCAATAACAAAAATATCCCTGCATTATCAGTCCTGTGTTCAGCACACATCCAAAACCCAGTCTCAAACCAGCAACTGTGAAGAAAGCTAACTCTGCCCCAGCCAAAACCAGCACAGAAGTTGAACAAGGCCAGGTGCAGTCCTGCCCTTGGTAACAACAACCCCAGGCAGCACTACAGGAAAAGCTGCCTGGAAGAAAAGGACCTGGGAGTGCTGGTCGACAGTGGCTGAACATGAGCCAGCACATACTCAGGCGACCAAGAAGGCCAATGGCATCCTGTCCTGGATCAGAAATAGTGCAGTCAGCATGACTAGGGGAGGGAAGAATTTCTTCTGAAATTAATTACAGTCATACGGGTAAACATGAAAAAGTGCTATACTGAGTAATTACTAGTGTTGGGATCAGATTATATGCAGCATTTTATCTCTTTTTTACTTCTTTCTGAAGGAAAAATCTTGATTTCAGAATGCTGGGCGTAATATAAAAATAGATGAGGCTTGAAGTCCCCAGGAAAGGCATGCAGTGCTGACCTCCACCCAATCCCTTTCACCAGTATGCCAGGAGAGGGCACGTGTGTGGGCATGTGAGCAGTGACAGGGGCTGTGCTTGCGGGACTTGATGGAACCAACAGGTCAGGCACTCACAGATCAAACAGGGTGTTGCAGAAGGTAAGAAACACATTCTATGGCAGCACTTCTGACTTACTGGTTTTTGTTTTCCCATCAGCGTGATTGGCACATTGTCCTTGGACACAGTGAAGTGAAGTGAAGTGAAAGCCATTCCAACAGATTAATGAGTAGCTGGACTAAAACTAAGAACTCAGGGGCAAGTACAGCTGCAGCTGCACAGTCAGTGTATGTTTCTGAAGCAGCCTGCGTGATCCCATGTTTTAATACATGAGCTGGGCTGTTATAAGTGTCACCAGAGTTCATCAGCAAAGCCTTCATGTTCTCACTGTGTCCCTGCTGCTGTGAATTCAAGAATCACTCTCCCCTTTCCTCTTTGCACCTACAGTGCCACTGAGAGTAGTGGGTTTGGAGAGCAGCTCCCAGGGAGGTGGAAAAAGGGAAATAGCTTCCAGCCAAGGCTGTTGCTTTTGTCCCATGCTATTGAGGGCAACCACAGGTGGGCTGCAAAAAAGGGTAGGAAGGAGCATGACAAAGGAATCAGGAAGACGGAAGCACTGAAAGAGTGAGGTTTCATCAGATGAGTGGTTTACTCTGATTCTAGCACTTTTTCTCATTAAGGGGTGGGACTCTGAGCTGGGAGGCTTGGCTAAAAGATCAGAGCAGTCCACTTGCAGGAGCACTTCACACAACCAGCTTCCAGTGTGCTGGAGAGGACTTGTGGTACCAGCAACCCAGCTGCTCTGGGGCTGACTCAGTTCTTGGCACAAGAAATCAGTGGTGGCAAGATTCGAAACAGGCACACGGATCAACATGAGCACAGCAGGCAAAGTAAGTAACAGCTTGTACTAGGAAAGTTTCTTTGCTGCAGCTGAGTAATGCATTTTTAAATGTGAATTATTTGCAAGGACACCATAAATCCTGGGGGTATAGCACAGATTAGAGTTTAGGATGAAGCTGGTATAGAAGAGCTGCCTTTATTTGCAGGCTGCTGTACTTTCCTAGGAAATGGTTGTTAACTCTTCAAGGCAATAGTGTATTTGAAGCAAGATAAGGTAACAGCACCAGAATAAGAATAACATCCCCTTTGGGTTAGCAAACTATTTTTAATCTCTGATTGGATAGTTTAAAATATAACAGAATGTACTAAATGTTTAGATCCATGTGTTTATCTGCTCTACCGGTTTCCATTCTGAGATCCTACAGTAGTTTAAACTATTTTTAGTTTATTTATAATTCATATTAGCTCATTTTTCTAAAAGAAAGACACAGCTAATATTGTGTTAGATTTTGGGGTGAATTGTGCTGACGTTAGGACAATCATTAAATTTGAATATGTGTATAACAAGTCTCAGACTTTAGTTAACGAAGACCAGAAGTAAATTTCACATGCAATGCAGTGCTGGGCTGGGATTGAAATGAGTAGTTACATCTTTGCTAGATATCAGATGACAAGAGAGATGGAGGTTAATACCAATACATGTTCTTTCTTGCACTCTGGCGAGATGCTAACATACACCCAGGGACCTGCAAGAGGGGTTAAGGGACAAGAAACTAGAAATGGAAAACAACTGAAAGCATGTACCTTGCTGGAATGTGCCTTAAGAAAGTACCAGGATCATTTGCTGTCACTGCCAGCTCTCTTCACTATTCTAAAACCAAACAGAACAACAGAAAGGAAAAAAAAAAAAAAGATCTCTTTAACTCTGAGTTACTGCAAGTGCAAAATTAATTGTAGCTCACTTGTAGGTAAATTCACCAAGTTCAGTCCTCTACTGAACATTGGACGGAGCATGGTAAATGAAGCGCTGTGATGTAACTTCACTGCCTTGATTTCACTGTGTTTATCTTGGAGTAACACGGGTGTTACAGAGCAATTTATGTAACCAAGCAGCATAGTCCTTGTGTCCTGTACAAGGGTGTGTTTCTATACCCGCCCTCCCCCCACCTGCACGGCTGGTAGAACACACGAGCAGAGCAGAGGAAGAAACTGTTCAGCCAGCGCTTATTTTAGCAGATGAAGTGGGTGATAGTGTGCCATTGCTGCATCTGTGGGATCCTGTTGCAGTCCGTAAAAGCTCACAGGGCCTTAACAGGCAGAACAATACATAGTCAACTAATGTCTAATTCTAGGAGAGATTTGTTTGTTCTCGGCAATCCGCAGTTCTTGGCCACCATTGTTCTTAGAAACACTACATGCGCTTTGCATGTGCAAGTCATGAAATGATCATTGTGCTATGTGGGATACAATATAAATACATAAACTGCCTTTTTTTCTTTTTTAAGTAAGTTTCCTGGAAAGTGGTGCCCTTTGAAATGTGACCTTTGACCACACTTGTGAATTTTTCACTAATCACATTTTCATTTAAACATTAAATTTAAATTTAGTGCAAATATCTATTGAGGCAGTTTTTTTCAAAGCATTGTGCTCATCCCACTCTATGTCTAAATGCTGAAAGTCCGCTATTTTATTTCATATGTTTAGTATTTCCTAGTAATTATTTCCCTTGTTACCATTTTTAAGTTTGTGGATAATCAGACATTATTTCTACTTCTACATCAAAAGCTTTGAAACTAAAAATTTGTTTGTTTGTTGTTTTCCCCTGAAAATTTTGCAGCACGCCAGTGTTAAGTTGTCCCAGTCACACAGGATAAATATGCATGTGCTAAACTTCTTGCATCATGGACTTGATTCCTCTCCATTTCCTTCTCCAAATAATGCCACCCGAACACTTGCAGTCAATAGACTTAACAGAGTGACCGAGGACTTAATAGTGTCACCCAGGAAAATCGTATTTCAGAGCCTGGGGCTGTTTAAAGGTCTAGGATGAGATCTTTAAACACCTGCAAGGAAGAACAGCAATTATGGGGACAGAGAGGTCCCACTGCTTTTGAATACACTAGGATTGAGCTTGCAGGGAGGAAACCTGTTTGAGAGCCTGGGATGAGGTGTGGACAGTGCTCCTCTCTTTTCTGAGGGCATTTTTCTCTCAGTGGCAGATGGCCAAAGGAAGCCTAAGGCCTGTCAATACCAGGACAAAGCCTGAAGAGTTAATGGACAACCTTTAGCCTAACAGACAAAAAAAAAAAAAAAAAAAAAAAAAAAAAAAAAAAANACCAAAAAAAAAAAAAAAAAAAAGGCAGCTGTCTTGGATAGTCGGGTAGTAACCTCACCTAAGTTAAACATCCCTTCTGAGAAGGAGGGTGCCTTAGTATGGATAATATGCACTAAAGGGACTGTTCAAGATTACCTCTGTGGAGTGCTACATCAGTTTGCACAGGTGTCCTTTCAGCCATCAGCTCATGGGTGAACTTGGGCTCTACTAGAATGTTCATAAATCTGTACTAGGCTCTGAATCCCATTTTTAGCAATTTTGTCAGTTCCCAACACAGGCAGTTCTAGGCAATACAGACTTTATCACAGCCTGATAAGTGACATAATTTAGTGTGCCATCTTTAAGAAAATATAGACAAGTAATCCAACAGCAAAAGAAATACACAAAGGAAGTTAGCAAGGAGCAATGAGAATGGGTAAGGTATCCTGTTATCCTAGGAAACTATTACACATGCAGCTGAAAACTTGATGTGACAGAAATATGAGCAAAGTCAGACATAATTTTGGTCAGGGAAAAAAATAGGCTTAGTGACCTTTGGTGTTGCCTTTTTTGTTGCTTCATTTGGGGTTTTTTCCCTATAGTTTTCACTCTCATCTCCACAAATATGAGCAGGAGCTTCACATGCAGAAACAGAAGAATCTGTCTGTGTGGTGACTTGAAAATGCCAGTGCCATTCCCATTTTCTCTGCTCTGTTTGCAGGTTATTAAATGCAAGGCAGCAGTCCTGTGGGAAGCCAATAAACCGTTCAGTATCGAGGAAGTAGAAGTTGCCCCACCAAAAGAACATGAAGTTCGCATAAAGGTACTAAAAATAAAATTTAAAACAACTCCTATGACTTGCATTCTGTCTTGCTTTTAATCAGAATTAGTTCTATAAATTTTTAAGACCCAGTCAGAAAACATTCTACTAGTAAGTAATACTGGTCAGTGAGCTCCTAGGTAACATGTTTAAAGTCCTAAATTTGATAATGAGGCTCTTTTAAAAATTTT
>VYZQ01056727.1:65737-75968 GCA_013400655.1 Mystacornis crossleyi
ATATTTATATAATATTACACACTTTAAAAATGTATTTATGTATAAATATTAGGAATAATTTAATTTACTCTGTTCTCCCTATACAACTGTATTGCTAGAACATTGGTTCTACTGAAAATCCATCGGACTCCCTACAGAGCTCAGTACTGCAAAGCAAACATTCACAAAGGAGCTTTGCCTGTAGATTAAAGACTAATACATACCACAAAAGTCTTAAATCACACAATCAAATCTGTTTTACCTGTAGATTTATTGTATGCACATTGGATTTTGGAGGGAAGCAAGTGGCTTCTCCAAATGTAGAATATAATGTCACTTCTGCATATGACATGACATAATTAAATGCAGAAATATTCTTGTCTTTCCTGTAAATCAGATCATGGCCACTGGGATATGTCGCTCTGATGACCATGTGATAACTGGTGCACTGGTTATGCCTTTTCCAATAATTCTTGGTCATGAAGCAGCTGGTGTTGTGGAGAGTGTTGGGCAGAGAGTGACTTCGATCAAACCAGGTATGAAACAGCACTTAAAACAAACCCTGTGCTGAGTTTCCACACTCCTCCTTAAGTCAAAGATTATTACATTATGAGTATTTTTATTGCACTGGAAAATATTCCAATTTCAATTTTTTCAAGGATACCTCAAAGGATATAAACCTGCTGTTTACACCTTTCTGTGTTCTCAATATTCATTTACTTTCAGATCTTCTACTCAATTTCTTTTGGTTTTGGCAAAAACATCTGCAGCTTGCTTTCCACATACAAAGTGCTTTTCCTGTCATGGGACTAAGAACGTAGAGTTTTTGCTGTTGTTCATATGAAATCAGGCATTACCTGCAGGTTCTTCGAGCCCAGTTTATACAGCTCACCTTTCTCAAGAATAAGGCAAAGCAAAGCACTACACAATCAAGCACCTTCTTTTAATTCTCCTAACACCTAAATAATCCACTGACTTCAGTAGACCAGAACTTAGGTCTTACTTCACTTTAAAAGCATCAGGGCAAAACAGGGGTGCCTGCCCTGCTGCAGGCTTTGCATGTGGGCAGCACCAGTGCAGGTGAGGCAGCACTGCTCCCTGAGGGCTGAGTTGCTTGCAGGATGCTCATCTGGACCAGCTGCTCCTCTCCCTACATTCTCTTTGAACCACAGTGCATAGACAGGCAGTGAAAGATGCCAATTTTCAGCCAACTGCTGCAAGATGAGATGGGATTCCTGTACCCTTTTATAGGACTGAAAATATTCTAACAAGGGCTAAATTATTCAAAGAAAATATGCCATGAAAAAAAATCTACGCAGAATCACTCAATTTCCAGGCAATTTGTTACGACACCTGAGTAGTTCACTTTTAACACTTCTGTACTTCCAGTGTCTTTGTACATACTGACAAGTATGAAGTCTGTCCAAAGCAGATTGGTATGTATAAGAAAAAATTTTATTACAGATTTCTGCTTTAACTTCAAACAAAATGCATATTGCAAATTTCAGTGATAGATCTAGGTGCTTTTTCTCTTATGTCTGGATTCATGAATCTCTCTGTTGTCTAATTCTAGCTGCCCCATGTTTCAAGGTGAGCTGAAATAGCAGGCCTGAACACATACATGCACAAAATCACATTTCTCAGATGTTGCTTGATTTACACCTTCAGGTTCTGAAAAAAGGCTTCAATTTATGCAACATTTTTTTTAGAAAAATGATTACTAAGCCCATGTCACAGTTCTAAGTTAACTTAGGGTTGAGGTAGTGGGTGCATTTAATGTTCTGTAGGCATTTTTAATTTTTTAGTGGAAATCAAAAATTTCCCTTGACTTTCAATGTCAGGGATTAGCCACATTTTAAAACTGACAAATCATAAACTGATCTGTATTAGAAAATACCTGTTTAGAGATTATTAGGTGTTTACCATATATCATTGCTGTGGAAATTGCATAGGAGTAAAAAACTGCACTGGGAAGCTATGTGCTACTTTGTTAATCACATAATTGGGCCAGAGAATTAGAGATGTTGGCTTAGCTTGTGTGTGCCTCCGCTTCTCAGACAAGTATTTTACCTGCCTTTACTCAATACAACAGTAAGAGGACTGCTATATAGCAAAGATGCTCAAAAGGACTGGCAAATTAATGGTTAATTCCCCATTCTTTGTATGCACAGTTTACAGCCCTGTTATCTTGGCACTCCAATCTGCTGTCTTAGTGGATGTCAGTTTTTATGTCAATTTCTTTACTAAAAGAAGGTGTATTACTACCTTATTACCTTCAGATGCAATAAACTACCAACTAAGTACTTCTGAAGTGTCAGTAGATAACATGGTTTTATGACATAGGTCTGACTCAGTTCTGTAGAAAGACACCAGGAATTTTGCGTAACAAAATCACTTGTCATAACTTTGCCCGAGTTATGTCCTTTATATAAAACACAGAGATGGTCCATTGCAACAGAAGAAAATAAAACCATCACTGCACTCCTAGTGCACATTTGCCTAGGGATTAAATACACTTGCTTCATGTTTTTACCTGCATGCTTCTTGTTTGCCTTTTTAAATTCTCTGTCATTACTGTTTTATTTCTAGGAGACAAGGTTATTCCACTCTTTGTTCCACAGTGTGGGGAGTGCAAGAGCTGCTTAAACACCAAGGGTAATCTGTGCATTAAAACTGAGTGAGTTTTCCTGGTTTATTTACAACCCTAATTTGATTTGACTTTATACAAAACTGATTACACACGACAAATTTCATTTGCCATTATTTCTGGTCATCTTTCAAACAGCCTTGGTACAAGTGCTGGATTAATGTCTGACGGTACCACTAGATTCACCTGTAAAGGAAAAGCAATTCATCATTTTGTTGGTACAAGTACCTTCACTGAATATACAGTAGTGCATGAATCTGCTGTGGCCAAAATCGATTCTGCTGCTCCTCTGGAAAAAGTTTGTCTAATTGGCTGTGGATTTTCAACTGGTTATGGGGCTGCTCTGCAGACTGCCAAGGTAAATATTGTGGTGGGTGTTTCTGATATTTTATGGGGTCTGTTCAAGATTGTGGGGCCTGCAAGTGGGTTATCAGCATGGCAGCCAGGAGGTATAGAGTCTGTTTAGTTCAGTGTGGAAAGAAGATACTCGTTCTTTGCCTACTTCAGATTCTATCTCTAGGGTACTCAGAAGTGTTCAATTCAAAATCTAGTAAAATTACTTATTACCATCTATAAAGTTTTCTGTCATAGCTTTGTCACCCCTAGAAAAATGTTACAACAGAGTTCATTGTAACTGAAGTCTAGGAATACATAGAAGCCTATATATGCAACCCTCAATTTGTAGCAATTCATGAGTGTGACTTTTAGAGCTGGCACTGTCTACAGTGGAGTGACATTACAGATCTTAACACCACTGGAATATAAAGCATCGTTTAAAAAAAGGTGTGTCTAAAGCTGAAGATGAGACATATAATGAAAACCTGGTCTCAGAAATGTATTTTAGGGACAACTTCTCTTAGTCACATGTAGCATTATAACAGTATAGCTGGCTACTGCACTAGCAGGTATGCATGTGCAAATTCCTTCTCAGCGGGTAATCTCTAAATTGCAAGTGGCTTAAGTGAAATTGCATTGATAATGAGGAAATGCATGGTGCTTTCCCTAGCCTGTAACAATATGCCACATTTACGTGGTTATAATTATAGGTGGAACCAGGCTCCACCTGTGCTGTCTTCGGCCTCGGAGGAGTCGGCCTCTCTGTTGTCATGGGGTGCAAGGTGGCTGGAGCTTCCCGCATCATTGCCGTGGACATCAACAGCGACAAGTTTGCCAAGGCCAAGGAGCTGGGAGCCACCGACTGCATCAACCCTAAAGATTTCAATAAGCCCATCCACGAGGTGTTGATGGAAATGACCGGCGAGGGCGTGGACTATTCCTTCGAGGTCATCGGCCGCACGGATACCATGGTATACAACCCAAAGATGGGGTGACACCAGGCATTAGCTCGTTAGCACTCTTCACCAAGCCACCAAGCACCGAGGAGGAGGAGCTGAGAGCCACTGGCAGAGTACCGAGCTAACTTCAAACCTGTTAAGTCCAGCTATCAGCCACTGAGATGCAGGGACAGAAGCATGCTCAGAAATTTAGGAAAGGGGACTTCATTGTAGTGCCCTGGCCTAACCAGGGTGGCTACATTTCACATAGCCCATTATCTGCTCTCCTACCGTTAGTGGCTTATCACTAACGGCTTAGACAAAATGGGGGAGTAGAGCAAAGCCAGGACATACTGAATCAATGAGAGCAGATACAATGGTGTGGGCAGACACAATGGACATTTTTTAATGTGGTTTCAGTTACAAAAAATGAATTGCAAGCAGAGTCCTGAGAGGAGGAGATGGAGTTCAAACTTCTGTGGCCCAAAGACAAATCTTGCCTGACTCTGGGTGTCCCTCTGTTTCTAATGCAGACTGCAGCCTTGGCCTGTTGCCAAAATAACTACGGAGTCAGTGTGATTGTAGGAGTGCCCCCTGCAGCACAAAAGATCACTTTTGATCCCATGCTCCTCTTCACTGGTCGCAGCTGGAAAGGCTCCGTCTTTGGCGGTAAGGAACTGGCAAGATGTGATTTAACTGGCTTGGGAAACTTGTAAAACGTCTTGAATGAAATAGGATATATCAAAGTCATTGCTTACGCTGTCTTATCGGAAGTAAAATTGATGGCTATTTTGCTGACAAAGAAGTTCAAAGGGAATTAATTATGGGAAATGTTAGTTAATGGCAAGAGAAGGAAGGGAAAAAACAGAAAGGGAGGGAGGGGGAAGAACGGGAAGAGGAGACAGAGAGAAAAGAAGACATAAAAAGACAGAAAATAGAGGAAAAAGAGGGAGGAAAGAAGAGGGCAAAATGAGAAAAAAGGGAGAGGTAAAAGAAGAGAAAAAAGGAGGGCAAGGGGAGGAAGGAGAAGAGAAAAATAAAGAGGAGGGAAAAGATAAGGAGAGAGGTAAGAGGAGGTAAAGGATAGAAGATAAAGGGGAAAAAAAGAATCATAAAGAGGGAGAGAGGACAGAGGGAGGGGTGAAAAAGAGCAAGCAGAAAAAGAAGAATGAGAGGAACAGAAAGAGAGGGAGAGACGGCAAGAGGGATGGAGAGTCAGGACTGTAAAGGACATCAGGGGTTATACCCAGCTTAGGTCAGACCCCAGCTTAGCCCCTGGCCAGCTGATGATAGTCCCTTCCCATTCCTTCTCTTTTTGGAGCTCTCCCAGCAGTCCCACACTCAGCAAGTCCTAGCTCACTCAACACAAAGCTGATGGCCACAGAAAACTTGTTTCCAACAACAGGTTTTCTCACTCGTAACCAGTTCCTCCCATGTATTCAAAAGATACCTGAATAAAATAGAAGAGACAAATCAGGTTCCTCTGGAAGGGCATGCTACTATTTTATGACAGCTTTATCTAGTGGTGCTTGTGAGAAGAAAGACACATCCACCACCCACTCCCCAATTTTGAGCAGACAATCCAGTTTCCACTTACCAACATGGATGTCAGCACTCTGGCTTTTGTATGAAATGTGATTAAGTTGAAACTATTTAATGTGGGGGAAAGTTTGGATTCTGTAAAGACTGATATTTGTACTGGTCTTATGCTGGGTTTGTGATACATGGAATAGCTGCACTTTGTCCCATGTGTTTCCTGCTGGCACCCTGTGTTACAAAGGTAAAGCCATGCTGCAACATTTCATCCTGTTACTCTGCTAGAGAAAGTTTATCTAAAAGTTTAAGCTGCCCTGGGTTTTATGCATTTTCAGAAGCATTTAATATCATTATGCATTGTCTGTGGGGTTTTTTTTTCAGGCTGGAAGAGTAAAGATGCAGTTCCTAAACTGGTTGCTGACTACATGAAGAAAAAGTTTGTTCTGGATCCATTAATAACCCACACACTGCCTTGGACAAAGATCAATGAAGGATTTGATCTTCTAAGGACAGGAAAGAGGTAAACATTGTTTCATTGTAGAGATTCTGTATAACTAACCTAAAGGAGGTGTGTGGTAAGACAAAGTCTGACTTCTGGTAGAGAATGGGGAAGGCAGCTCACCATGCCCCTTAATCCCTCCCAGTGTGTTCCCGTGGGTTGCAGCTGAAGTTATAAAGACAGCAAACCTTCAGCTTTTGAAACGCAGTGGGCCCTTGCAGAGAAACTTTCCTTGCAGAGGAACTTTCAGATTCTAGTTGGAACAAAGACACTGGGTGGCAAAGGGAGAAACAACTACGTAATTGGGAAAGTCTCTTCCCAGTACCCACTGGGAAAAAAGCACACAACCAAGGGAGCATGGGAGTGCCAAACTGTAGAGTGCCAGGGCTTAGCTACATCATGTTCCAAGAAACATTTCAGGATGAGGAGCAGGAACATAGAGATAGCCTGTTCCTCTTGTGAGTTACGAAACAGAGTCCCAGTCCAATTGGTCCTAAACTCACTGGGTACTTTCTTGAACTTCAGAGCTTTTAAAAAAGGAAAGTGCTTGGTATATATATACATTGCAAACTCAGAATTTAGGTCTTGTGTTTTCCTCAAATCTTGTGAAAGTTCAGCTCAGACTCTGTTTTCACAGGATATTGAAACTGGAAATATTTTTTGATAGAGACATTTGACAAAATTCCCCATGGGAATTGAAAATTGTCCTTGGCAGAAGTAGGAAACGGATTTGTATATCTCAGTATGTGTGGGGACTACCCTTTCTGAAAGTTCTAGATGTTTATAACTTAAAGAGTCTGGAGAATTACATTCATGTTTTCTTTTAATTGTCATTTGGTAGCAGTTATTTTAGGTGTTACTTGGTCTGAATACAAAAAGCAAGTAACAGAAAAATTTCAGGCCCTGAGATTTGTTCTCAGGTTCTAATGATGCAGAACGCATTTCATTTTTTGACTGTCCTTATTTTATATAGATTATAAATGTTAGTTTTGGTTCTTAGTATAACAAATGGGAAAGTGGAGAGGACAGAGATGCCATCAGCTTTGCTAGGTTACTGACAGTCAACCTGAAGATGGAGGCACGTTGCAGCTGATAATTTTTATGAAGTATAATACTTCACTGTTTCAGTGCAGAATAAGCTGTACCAGTTACCCAGTAACTGGAAAGATGTGTCTAAGCCCCTCTGAAGAAATTCTCAGGCTGTAGCTGGTAATTAATTACCAAGAGCCCTGGGCTTCATCAATTAAGGCTTTGCAGTCTTCTGTGAATTTTGTTCTCTACATCTGCAGCAAAGTTTGCACACCTGCTTTGTCATTTTGCTGCAAGCTGGGGCGGGCGGGCAGGCAGGGAGGGAGTACCCTGTTTGGCAGCAATAGCCCAGAATATCAGAGAAAACAGCAGTGTTCTGCTGATGTTAGCCATGGGGATTTTCTAGTCACTAACTTGTCATTTCATCTTGCAGTATCCGCAGTGTCCTAACGTTTTAGGATTCCCAGACATTAAGCAGCAGATGGCTCAGCACCAGTACAAACTTCACCATCCTCCAATACAACTTACATGAAATGCAAATCAAGACTTTCCTGAAAGATCTACCGCTACCCTTGAATAAGAGGATCAAGCTCAAACCCCACAATTCAAGCACAGCATTTATAAATGAAACTATCTTTTTCCTTCTACCTCTGTCTCCTCATTCTTGTTTTAAATCCTTTATATTGTGCTGCAATTTTTTAAAATAGCTAATTATGAATTACAGGACTTGCTGCTGTCACAGATGTTATAAAAACTTTGGATTTTTTTAAAATTACTTGTAATATGCAATCTTTTAATAAAATAAAAATTAAGGAAACAGTTTCATTTGGCTTCCATAACACTGCAATCTTAAGAAATTTGTATATGCACAGTAACTCTAGGTTAGAACTGTGTATCTATCCTGAATGACTGTATCATTCCAGGGCCTAATAGGCAAGAAATAATACAGCAGAAATTAAAATTTATGGTGACCATGCGTTTGAACTAATAATTTCAGTAAATGATGTTTAAGTAAATCATAGACTTAGGTACTGGAGAATGTTTCACCACCTGGTATTTTACCAGATTAACACTCCCAAACATTTTATGTAAAACTGCTGTGTTGTTGTTCTGTGTTGTGGTTTGTATTTGGTGTTTTGGGTTTTTTTTATCTTTATGCCTCTTTCTTGGGGTTGTTTTAGTTGTTGATCAGTATGGTTTTAGACCTTTAGCCAATTTATACCAAGTGCCTCTGATGTTTGGGAAGCAATGTGAAGAAATATGGATGTGCATCAAGTATTGGGTTTTGTTTCCATTATACAAAGGGGAGGCTTCTTAATTTCCTAAGTATGAATACAGAATAAATGGAAGAAACAGTTTACTGGCAACAGTTTGCAACAACTCAAACATAAAGTATCTTACTGTTTTCGGAATTTGCAATGTGGAAACAGGAACAGAGGCTATTTCTATCTCAGGAAATATGGTCAACACTGACATATCTTCAGCATGGACTAATAAGAGCTCACAGGCATTCACACACATGGCAGCTGGGTAGAAGAGCCTGTGAAACAAGGGGACTGTGTGCTACTGATGACTTACCTGTTTGTGTCAGCAGGAAGAGTCTGAGTGGCCCAGTTAGTTTAATGATTTGAGGACAAGAGATCATTGTTTAATGATTTGAGGATCAAGAGATTACAGTTTAACAGAAAAAGATCCTTAAACACTTGTGTAAACTAAATTTACACAACAATTGAGAGCTGAACTTCAGTTGTCAGTGTAAAAGGGGGAAAAACAGAGCTAAAGTACAACAAACCTCACATCTATCTTCAGGATGATGCAAAGCCCATTTTTTGTCGTTGTAATCTGCCAGGCATAGTAAACACCTGCTGTTAGTATCTTTATTAGAATAATTGCTGGGGTCCAAAATAATAAACTCATTAAATCATTCTTATTAGGGATATTTTATAAGGCAGCCATCTCGATCTGTCTTCACATGGAGGAATGAAGTGTATTCTGACTGGGAAACAATGAAAAGTTCCTACTTTCCCAGAACATTTGGCCCTGCAGAACCTCATCAACACTCAGCTGAAATTAATTTGTTTGTGTGACTGTAAAGCATGGACAGAAGGTTTCTGACAGACCTTCCTAATGACCCTCTGGCTCTGAGGTACTCCAGGTGGGTCCAGGGCAACATGCACGGCTCTGTGTAAGCCTCCATTTAGGAGCTTTCCTGGGAGAGAGTAGAGACCACATTCCCCATCAAAGCACAAGCTGCCCACTAGCACACCATGACACTGTGAAAAATCCACAAAAAGACATGAAAACCCCAGTAATTTCCCAAGAAACAAACTAACTACCAGACAAAGCACAAATGGTGTTGCCTTGGACCTCAGATTATGCCAGTGTTTAACTGAACATCACTTGGCTTTGCGTACAACTCAGCACTCCCATGTTTCTGCTCTCCCACCACATCCCACCCACCCAAACACTCCCCCAGGACATGGCACGTGCTCCAGTGTGCAGCTCTATTTTTACATGCTTGTAAAATCACACTCCCTGATAGTGCATCACAGCCAAATCATCATTCCCATACAGCTTAATCCCCTCCAATGCTTTCAGGTTATCAGATGGAGAGCATAGATCCCAGTAATAAAAACAACTGCGCTACATAGATACCTGGGAGACAGCAAGCCCATGTTTTGTTCAGGGGTTGTCACATCTTTGAACAAGTGAAAAAAATTGCTCTGGACAAGTAAAAAACATTTTCTCTTACAAGATGCATAAATTATACTAGAAGCCATGATAGATCTATTTCTTTTTTAGTGCAGCAGGTAGAACAGGCTGAATATTGAAAATCTTTAAAACTTCATTCTAGAACTCCTTATTCCTGGGAGATTATACATCATCATCGCTCACGGTCTGATTGAGGCTACCAGAGGTGCAAAGAAATATGTGAAAAAGTAGAAATGAAAAACTGCTTGTGAAAAACTTGTGAAAAGCTGCTAAACATCCCTGTTTACCTGAAATACAGATAAAAATGATCCCCAAGCGCATGTCTGCTCTAGAGCCAGCTGCTCATGTCCAAGACAGGAGCATGTCATCACCTAGAGGTTGGGTTGACCAGCAGGGCTGGGGAACTGGACGCCAAGCAGCACTTCCATGTGCTGGGACCACGGTCACACCACAGGGCTGCCATGATCTGCGCACGAGCTCAGACAGCTGCTGGGACAGGGTCGTGCAGCTAGCCTGCATCCCTGAAGATGGAGATGGGTGCAGGGAACTTGAGAG
>VYZQ01056733.1:11798-55890 GCA_013400655.1 Mystacornis crossleyi
TCCCTATAATTAGCTTTCCCCTCCACTGCTAACTCCTCCAAATATGTTGAGTTTTCCTGTTTTAGGCAAGATCTGTCTCCAGCTTTTCTTCAACTAGCTTTGACATAGCTAGCAATGACAAACCTTTATCAAGCAGACACAACTGGTCTTTTACAAGCCCCAAAGCTAGGAAGAAAACAGAAATATCTCTCAGTTCACTTCCATACAGAGTTCCTAGTGTTTGCAGAAATGGGCATGAGGAGTTGCATTCAATCCAGGCCATCTGTCCTCATGAATTTAGGTTACCATTAAAACATGGGCCTGATAAAGATGGCCAGCTAATTCAACTGGGGTGTTGCCCTCTGACTTGGATCAGACTCCAGAAGCTGACACTTTTTAAAAGACACTTAAATACATGAGAAGTTAAGGTGGGTGAGGGAGGCAGGTAGACGGATGCTTACCGTATTTTGGCAATATGCACATATTCACAGGCACCAAAGCCAACACTGTGCATCCCAGCGTAATGAAAGGGACCTCATAACCAAATGCCTGATACAAAAAGCCCCCCAAAGGTGGGCCCAGCACCAGTCCGAGTCCTGTAAAAATTTCAAGGCTGCCCTAAAGGACATAAAGCAAACAGAAAGGAAGTCAGTATGTTACGAAAATACAATGCAACAATAAAAAGCAAACCTTGTGTCTAAGGAGCAGCACAACATAGCCAGGGTAGTGAAAAGCAAGACACTGCATCGCTAGGACAAGAGCTAGTAGTGACCTTCTCAAAGTGGGATAGCAAAAGGAATTCCACCGTTATCTGTGTGACAGCCATGACCTCTCTTGCTTCGCTACAGGGAACCACCTGTACTGCAGCGTTCACCACTCTGCTGTCACCTAACAGATCCCAGTCTAGAGGCAAGGCAAATGTTCCAGTGGCAGAAAGCATCCACAGGGCAACTCAGGCTGAAGGGATCACCTCTCCCACCTGCCATTACACTCCAGCCTGAGGGAAAGGATCTAAACAAACCTACTCAGATGGGTCATTATCTCCTGGGATGAAGTACATGTGCCAAGTTAAAGCTTTCTCTTCTTAACCAACTGTTTAGATTCACTCCCTAGAGGTAGGAAAAAATAATGAAATTGCAATGGGGGTAACTCAGATTGTTTTGGATATAATTTAATAATCTGGTATCTTTTATAAGATACTAATTTGTAAAAGGACAGTAATACAGTTACATCTTGTGCTGCAACGTCCGAGTCACCACGGTCAACATCTGCCTCAACACTCCATTAATCAACGCTTAGACCACCAGTGAGAGCTGGCAGTAATAACTCCTTACAGATAAAATTTTGATAACTTCTGGAACCCAGAAAGATACTGTAGGGACTCATCCTCATCTTTAATGTTACTGATACAAGTCAGAGTGGTCAAATGTCCTGGAAACATGCAGAGTCAGCAATTGCCAAGTTCTTTACCCTCGCTCAGTATAGAGTTGCAACCTTTTCCTTTCCTAGCAAAGAAAATAACAACATATGACTAGTAAGTTTCAAAATTTTCAGATAGATTTGAGACATTCTGATAAACTATGATTATGTGGAATGGCCATTAACAGCACTGCATCCACATAATGCTTTCACTTTTGTTGCTCACCAACCATAAAAAATATTTGATTTGTGAGAGAGACTTTGGTTCAAGTAATTTACATGATTTGGGGCTGTACATCATTTAGCTCTTCTAAGTTAATGAACTGGGGAGGGCATGGGGGGGAAGCTGAGGCATTGCAGTAGTATGGATCAGAGGACAAGATAAACCTGATGCTGTAAGAGAAGTGAGGTTGCTTATGTTATGGCTGATATGCCTATATTTAATAACTTGCCCATACATTCTCTAAGGTACTCAACAAGTAAAAGGAAAGCTGAAAACTGGTACCAAAGTGGTAAGGAGAGGAAAAGTGGTTTTCAGCATCTAGCACTATCAAGAAGGACAATGGAGAGCAAAACTAAAAATGCCTCATCCACTCCTCCAGGCTTCCCAATTTTACCCTAGGATGCACCTTGCTCAAACAATCAGCTCTTTCTTTTGCCTCCTGCCTTGGAACTCACAGTAATAAGAATTCTCTATCATGTCCATTTAAGGACACTGAATCCACATGAATAAATCTGAAGACGTTTTATTCTCATGCAGAACAAGACATTAGAGTGCACGATATGGTAAAAAGACAAACATTTAGAAGTCATCTGTCTTTTTACAGCAGACTTTCTAGATTTTAAACAAAGGTAGCTGCCAAGCCACAGCTGTGTAGCATTTCTGATTGTGGTCTTGAGATCACCACCACCACATACCATTTTCAGCCATGCATCATGGTTACTGTGCTGCCATACCAGAATTTCTTTTCTTTTTAATTCTGATTATAAAATGGGTAGCTAAGCTCCGCTAAGTCTACATTACTTTACTTACCTATTTAAATTACATTTTAAAATTTGCAAATAGGAAATCTCAACCTTATTGACTGAATAAATCCAAAACATGATTAAAATATGTAAACTGCTCTCCAATTAAAAGGCCATCTAATCACTGTTGATACAATTTAGTAGGTTTTTTCTAGTTAGAAGGACATATTCTAACAGCTATTTATTTATAGAAGCAATTAAATAGCTTAAGAACAATATTAATAAAGGTAAAAACTCCTCAAATTTTATTTAATGTTCCCAAATAAGTTCTCAATGTTCGTTCACTCATTAAAATTTAACCCAGCTACTTCTGCAAGTCTATATTTGAACTGAAAACAGAATTCATTGAAAAATAGAAAGAGAAAGTAGCATTTTATTAAACACAAAACTTTTCTTCCTAACACCATAAAACGCCAACTAAATAAGGGTAATATCTCTGGTTGAAATGAATTGTTGATGATCAAAAATACTGCCCTCCAGATTTCAAGAAGTTCTAGCTCTCATCTTCTCATACATAACTATTATCAACAGATGAGAAAAATTAAGCAAAAATAGTTTGCAGTTTTTCGTTTTCAGTCATTTAAAACAACACTACGTGAATTAATTTATCTTTTTTTTAAATCAATTCACATGGATCCTTACTATCCAGGTAGAAGTAGTCACTTAAACCTGTACTAGTATTTTATTAGTATTTTCTCTGATTTTCACTGAAGAGATAGCTACTGCCACTAATGGTCAGCTGTCTTCAAAGCACAAGCAACTAATATATACTGCTTAATTTATATCTAACCAGAGTTGTGCTAAGGTCTAAACTCGTTCTAGGGTTGGGATTCTAGATTACAAACAAAACTTTATGTGATGATTTCAAATAAGCCTGCATATGAGACAACAGATTTTCTCCTCTTGGTTTTAGGCTGCCCACTGGCAATTTGTCAAATTGCTGGTATACATCTGTAACACTGCTTTTTGAACTTACCAGGACAGTAGCTATATTAGTGGGAAATGCCTTTGCAAGGATTGAGAATGATGCTGTAATTGCTGCGGCAAAGCTTATTGCATCCATTGCTCTTACTAAAAAGCAGAAACCGATGAACATCGGTCCACTTGGCACCTTGTCCAGCATTCTGGAAAAGAAAAACCCCAACAGTAAATTGGACTCCTCTCAGGATGGAAGAAGCCATCTACTAAAGGCCCTAGAGCATCATTTCTTACTCATTAAAGGACACAGCTACAAGACACTCAATGCTTTCTATTACCACTTATCTTTGAACCACATCAGTGAAATCATTAAAACTCTACCAAACTACTTCTGGCAGCTTTCTCTTTTCCCCCTTTGTTTGGCAGTGAAAAGAGTGTGAAAAACTCCAATGCCACCTTTGTTGTATTTCATAGCTTTTCCGAGCACCTCTGCAAGGAGTCTGATGCAATGTGTTAGAACTAACTCATAAGAGATTCCTTCATTGTTAATAAAGCATTTATTTTGCTAAAATGAGTGACTTAGCCTCTTCACCTGCTGGGCAAAGCTTCCCATTTAAGCCAAATATTTTTAAGAAAATAATAATTAAAAAATTATGCAGAAATAGTTCTTACTGCTGCACTGTGACAGGTTTCTCGCTGTCCATGAACTATAGTACTTATTTAAATACACAGAACCTACCTCCTCTGCTTTCAAAGTAGTAAACAGACTTTGAAACCTAGTGAAAGGGAGAAGTGTTCATTCTGATTTACAAGGGGTAGATAAAAATTAAAGATGCAAGAAGTTAGATGACCTAACAAACACACAAAAGATGCCCAAGAATTTCTACTTTTGTTTTGTGTCCATCTTTTCATATGGATGAAAATGATCAGAAGACAAATGCAACAAAACCAAGCAACAGAAATTACTTACCCAAACAGAATGGTCACACATCCTGAAACAAACATCCCTGCCACAAACATGAATTTTGCTCCAATCTGTGAAAGCTGTAAATTAAATACCATTTTTACCTGTTAGTATTCCAAGGAAAGATCAAAAATTTTCAACGTAAGTTACTGTTAAGAAATCCAAAAATTATGGGAAGTTTATAGCACCTGGAAAAACTGCCCCTACACGTGTGCCTCTATTCAATACTGAACCTAAAAATACTCTGAAGGTTAAGTGACTTATCCTAGTTTTAGAAAGGTAAGACAGTGCTGCAGTTAACTATTTCACAGCAGCATGCTGCAGCTTATGCAGGCAGCAGGTTACAGAAGCATTCCTCATTATAAACAAGCAGAAAGTTTGTTTCCAAAGCTCCCCTCCAGCACCATCATTAAGGCAAGGCCAGCAATACCTGTCGTGTATCTGGCTAGAGGAAGTCAGTGCAAGCTGATTTTTAAGCAAATTTATCACAACCCTTAGCAGCACAAAGCTTAGGCATGGGAAGCATGGCAGTTTCAGGCCTCCCCATTCAATACCAGGGAAGACCCCACCTTTCTTCATCTCAGACTCTTATCACCAGAGCAAAGGACAATGGGAGGCACACCATAAAGCAAACTCAATCCTGCAACAAAGTACAACTGAGCTTCTAATTCCATGCTGCAACTTCCCCTAAGGGCAGTAGGTATTTCAGGCTCCTATTTTGTTCAGGCCTGGACAAGGTCCCTGCCTTTCAGCCATTATTACTAAATATTTTGCTGAGTTTCACTGAAACCCTTAGCATCTCTGACTGCTGCACTGTCCACATCTATTGATGTTCACTTCAGCAGTCTGCAGTGACGATGGCACGCTCACTCTCTCCCCTGTGAAGGACTTGGTGACCCTTGTGCCATAGCTGAATGCCATTACAGGCACCAAGACTTGGACTTAGTAATGGCATTTGTGTGACACTTTATGAGCCATCTCAGCACCAGAGAGTCAGCAAAGAGGTTGCTCAGCTAAAGACAGAGACAACTTTGACTCTGCAGCAGCCCCCCCAGCTTAGGGAATGATCCTGAGCAGCCCTTGCCAATAATGCATAGACAGCAGTGCCCCAGCACATAAACAAACAAACATATATATAATTTATTTGTGATTTCTCCAACATAAGAAAAATCCTGAATCTGTGGGAAAACTCAAATTACAAGAACTGGAGACATCTCACATTACTATAGAATGAAGTTGAAGTCCAGGAAACTGAGTTAAGCAGCAGAGAGTCATAACAGGAGGATATGTTAAAAAAAAGAGACAACATACCAGAAAAGAAGAAGAGGTGCAGCTAACTAAAGAAAAAACAAAACAAAAACAAAACACTTTAAGAATGTCGCCAAAGGCAAATAGAATATATAAGTAAGTGCAATAAATAAAATGGGGGGTAGGAGAAAGGAGGTCATAGAAAGCAGAACTGATCAGCAGATTATGCTAAAGCAAACAGAACAGTTAACCAGAGAAACAACAGTTACATATCCATCACCCTATGCTACCCTCAGGAACAACCTAAAAGTACTGACAAGACTTAGATCACATTCAGACTGACTGGTCAGTCTCCAGTTACTGCAGACACAAACTTGCAGGAACGCTACTGAAGAGGCATCTCTTTTCCCAGCCTTGCAGAACTGTCTTCATGTACCTACCTGTGTCATCACAGAAAAAAGTTACAGCTTCAATTATACTTACATAGTTTCCCATTATTAAAGAAGTCAAGAAATTGAACAAAGCAAAACATCCAAAAATCAGGCCAACAATGGTGTTACTGGCACCTTTTTTTTCTGCCTGCAAAAAAGATCACAACCATGTAAAGATACAGTCAAATTCTTGGGGTGAATAACATTCATGCCTTACACATTTAAATATTTTTAATTGTTCATTAATGCAGTTAGAAAACAATTTCCTTTCTCAAAGGCAGTAGGGGCTCATAAGGTAACAACACAATTTAAAGACGTTGCACTTCGAATATGTAATCAAGGTAAAAGCAATGTTAATTTGTCAGTAAACGGAAACGTGTTATTTGCTGATCAGGAGGCCAGACTATATAAAGGTGGCTTCAGGTGGTGTGCAAGGGCAGTGGCAACGAAACTTTGATCCCTTGCACAGTGAGAGGGCAGTAAACGGAGATATCTCTTATCTTCACTGTAACATGCCACCCCATAACAAGCACCAGATAATTTTTTACTTATTTATCTGGCCAAATACACTCACTTGGGCACAAGCAGTACATAGGAATATTTCGACAAAAAATATTTCTTTGTAAATATTTGGTAACAGTTTGGTCATGAGAGAAATGGACTTCTGCTGCAAAGGCACCAGGACCATCTCTTTCATCCTATATTTAAACATTGTATTCATTCAACTTAAGCAGAGATTTTTTTCCCCTTTCCTAGGTCAGGAAGTTAGTATAGTTAAGGATGGCCCAGGATGAGTTAACAGAGGTAGCTACAAATAAAAACTCATGGAGTGGCTAGGGCACAGAAATGCAAGTCAGGACACTGGCAGAGTTTAATCTCAGCTCTACAAAACTACTATGCAAAGCAGAGCAAAAAATTATTCCACTTCTCCAAGAATCCACTTTGACTTCTATCTCATCTCATTAGTTTGCTGTCTCCTCTGCAGTCACAGGGAGGATTAGTCCGTGGGCAAGATCCAGGTCACCATTTTATGCACTCTATCTACACCAGCATCAGACTATCACTGAATTCCCACAACTGAAAAGACTTAACTCGGAAATTACAGCCAGCCATAAATGTCCCATGGAGTTCACGATATTTCTAAAAGTTTCAACATGCAAAAAAGTAATGTAGAGAGTAGCTGACTAAGTTGTTTGTTTACCTCTGAAGGGAAAAAGGGTCCCAGGATTGAGTAGCATATCATTGAACTGAAGTTTATAGAAGCTGTGGCAACTATTGTGAAAAGCTGGTCTCTGGTAAGCCGTCTTGATTCCTCACCAACTGCTTCTGATACGCCATCATCTAAAAATACAAAATAAAAATAGTAACAAAGTATTATTAGCTGACAGAGGGGAACAACTTACAAATCGGGTTGGAAAATTAAAACCCACACAAAACTTGTACCCCCCCGGCTCGGAGAACTGAGCGAAGGCGTGCTGCCTTTTGCCCCGCGCAGGAGCGCAGACCTGGCCGTGGTGCGGCTGCCGGAGCTGCCCCGCCGCGCTCCCGGCCGGGCCCCGCGCCGTGCGCGCTGCACCTCAGCGGCACAGCCCGGCGAGGGACCTGTCCCGCTCCCTGCGCTCCCGGCCCCGCTCCCGGCCCGGCCGCAGCCCGNGGCCAGCGCCAGCCCGGCCGCCGGCACTGAGCATGCCCGGCCTGCGGGAGCGGCCGCCTCGCCCCGGGCCCGGAGCCGCCGCCGGGACTGCCCGCACGGGCCGGGAGAGCGCCGGGCTTGCGACGTCCGATGGCAACCTGCCGGGTGCCGGGGTACGCTGCACACCTGGCCCAGGGGACGCACACCTGGCCCAGGGGACGCACACCTGGCTCAGGGCATTCACGATACACTGTTACGATTGGTAGACCAAGCAAGGTCACCGACTATTACACAGCCTCCAGGAAGTTGCAGGACTCATGAGACAGAGACACAAGGGCTTAACGACAACGTTGTCACAAGAATTAATAGCTGTAGACTGGCCAGGAGTAAATTCAAGCTGGAGATGAGGAAGAGGTGGTGTAATCAGTGCATTTGGCACAAGTTCCTATCCACAGGGCGGGAAAGTGAGGAAGGAGATGAGGTGTGAGCTGAGGATCACTTCCAAACATAGTAAGAGACAGACCACCTGTTACTTGAAGAGAAAAACCAGTAATTACATCTTAAAAGCACTATTTTCACTAAGCTATCAGTATTCTATCTAGTCACCAGTTACAGTATTAAGATGCTTAAAAAGAACATTTCAGAACAGATGTTGCCATGTACCTAACTTTAGAATCTCACATTCTGCATGACAGGAAAAAAGCAGAACTACTTTCTTATCATAAGATTAGGAAACTTAAAAGCCACTTAGCAGCCACAAAGAAAAACAGCAACATATTCCTTTGCTGAAGCCTATTTTGTGTGGCACATATTATGGCTGTTGAAAAGTCCCTAAGAACTACCTTGATCTTTTCCTGTCTGCCTCCAGAAAACGATATAAATATAAATCCTTTCCATAGATATTGCCCCTAGGGCAGCCTTACCCACGCTCCACAGGAAGAAGAAAAGAAAAAAAAAAAAAAAAAAAAAAGAGAATTTGCAAGTAATCATGAGTTCACAAAAGGATAATAACAAAAATAGGATATATGCAAGGTATGACAGACAAATAGAGTGAATAAGAGAAACTTGTAGAGAAATATTAAAATTGTGGCAAGAGAATAAAGCATTTATTTTTGTGGCTAGAAATGCAGTCAGCTTTATTCAGGAGATGAAACAGTTCTAACTCCAACTACTTGCTCTTTCCAGTCTAGACTCTTAACTCTACAGCTTCCAACTACTTTCAAAACCCAATCCTCCTCTCATTAAAAATTACATGTGAGTAATCCAACAAAGCCTATGGAGTGAGATTTCCAAAAAGTCAGTATGTGCAGAAGGCTGAAGTACGGGAAGTAGCAGTGATGCAAAACTCCAGTAATGAAACATGGCTATGACCTTCCTTGCCTATGCACTGCTCATTATTGCCAAAAGAAACTTGCTGATAGAACATGTTTGTTAATTCTTCACATATTCTTAGTAACCTATAACTGTGGTTTAACACCAGGCAGCAACTCAGCCCCACACGTCCTCTCATTCACTCCCTCCCAGTGGGACTGGGCAAAGAATCAGAAGAGCAAAATTAGAAAACCTATGAATTAAGATAAAGACAGTTTAACTAGTGAAGGAAGAGCTATGCACGCAAGCAAAGCAAAACAAGGGATTTCTTCACCAGTTCCCATGGGCAGGCAGGTGTTCAGCAATCTTCAGGAAAGCAGGGCTCCATCATATGTAACCATTACTTGGGAAGACAATGCCACCACTCCAAATGTCCCCCACTTTCTTCTCCTTCCCCCAGCTCTACATATGGTGAGTAGGACACCATACAGTATGGGATATCCCTGGGGTCAGCCGGGGTCAGCTGAATCCCCTCCCAGCTCCTTGTGCATCCCCAGCCTCCTCACTGTTCCAGTGGACTGAGAAGCAGAAAAGGCCTTGGCTCTGTGCAAGCCCTGCTCAGCATTAACTAAAACATCCCTGTGTTATCAACACTATTTACAGAACAAATCCAAAACACAGCCCCATACCAGCTGCTGTGAAGACAAATAATGCTATCCCAGCCAAAACCAGTACAGCTACAAATACTTGCTAACCTTTGAACTAGGACCTGTTACCAGCCTATTACAACAGTTTATCAAGTCTAACAAAAATATATATTTTTGAAATAATATACATTTCAATAATATATATTTCAATAAATAATAAAAATATATATTTTTGATATTACAAACCTTTCTCACTTTTGTCCCATCTGCAACAACTTTAATAAATGTATTTTTTCTTTTAGATCCCAAATTGTATGGAGAATTCAAGGCTTAGAGCACTAGTTCTCTATAAATACTAGATATAGAATCAAATTCATGGCTTATGTCCGCAAGGTAAAAACATACTAAGGACAATTGCTTTAAGAGTGGCTTCCTTCTTGGCTATCCAGGACATTATGAAATACTCAGCACATGAGGAAATACATATTCCTTATTATTGCTCTGTATAGTTGTAGACATCTTAGAAAGACTTTTGCATTGCAATCAAGAAATCCTTAGTGCATATTTACATCATATTAATATTCTTTTAATCAGCAGCTGTACAATGCTATTGGGAAATAGTTTAAAATTACTCTAATGTGACCACATGATAACTACATCCTTTGAGCATCTATTGCAAAATCTGTGGAAGGCAACAGCAACCAGCAAGCTGTTTTGTTCAGTTATCATGAAGGAAGGCCTTAATTCATTTCAAATTGGTATTGAACTACCATAGCTTGTCCTCTTTCTGAGACTCCAGAATGGTCTCTTCATAATTCTCCAAGCACTTGAAACTTAATATAGACATCTCTTTCGCATGGGTGGCTGTTCTCTTCTACATCTGGAGGCTTGGAAAGACACATCTCTCCCCTCTGGGCTGGTGAGCAAGACTTCCATGGATATAGAACAAGAAGACTTCCAGCTTGATTTCCCACAAGACTGAGAAATTATTTCTNGCCCTGCTCAGCATTAACTAAAACATCCCTGTGTTATCAACACTATTTACAGAACAAATCCAAAACACAGCCCCATACCAGCTGCTGTGAAGACAAATAATGCTATCCCAGCCAAAACCAGTACAGCTACAAATACTTGCTAACCTTTGAACTAGGACCTGTTACCAGCCTATTACAACAGTTTATCAAGTCTAACAAAAATATATATTTTTGAAATAATATACATTTCAATAATATATATTTCAATAAATAATAAAAATATATATTTTTGATATTACAAACCTTTCTCACTTTTGTCCCATCTGCAACAACTTTAATAAATGTATTTTTTCTTTTAGATCCCAAATTGTATGGAGAATTCAAGGCTTAGAGCACTAGTTCTCTATAAATACTAGATATAGAATCAAATTCATGGCTTATGTCCGCAAGGTAAAAACATACTAAGGACAATTGCTTTAAGAGTGGCTTCCTTCTTGGCTATCCAGGACATTATGAAATACTCAGCACATGAGGAAATACATATTCCTTATTATTGCTCTGTATAGTTGTAGACATCTTAGAAAGACTTTTGCATTGCAATCAAGAAATCCTTAGTGCATATTTACATCATATTAATATTCTTTTAATCAGCAGCTGTACAATGCTATTGGGAAATAGTTTAAAATTACTCTAATGTGACCACATGATAACTACATCCTTTGAGCATCTATTGCAAAATCTGTGGAAGGCAACAGCAACCAGCAAGCTGTTTTGTTCAGTTATCATGAAGGAAGGCCTTAATTCATTTCAAATTGGTATTGAACTACCATAGCTTGTCCTCTTTCTGAGACTCCAGAATGGTCTCTTCATAATTCTCCAAGCACTTGAAACTTAATATAGACATCTCTTTCGCATGGGTGGCTGTTCTCTTCTACATCTGGAGGCTTGGAAAGACACATCTCTCCCCTCTGGGCTGGTGAGCAAGACTTCCATGGATATAGAACAAGAAGACTTCCAGCTTGATTTCCCACAAGACTGAGAAATTATTTCTGTTTTCAAGGAAAATTACATAATTTATCCTATGACATTTATTTATTGCACATGCCTGTGTTTTGTATTTCTAGAGACAGATGTCAGATGAAAGCACGTTTTTTCAAGGATTGTTCAGAATTGAAATTCAGAACTGATTGTTCAGTTTAGCAGTGTCATGGACCTTTCTTGGGAGTTTGCAATACCTGATACTTTCATCTGCCTACGTGGTTGCCTCACCACACTGTGTTGCTGTCTGTAATGCTCATTACACAGTTCCTGAGTTTCCACAGTTTACAATATGGCACTTAAACTACCCTTGAAGTCTGACATTTTGAAGAAAATATGGGTTGTGGTTGCCAGGGTGAGCTAAAGGGAAAGGTAAAGGTTATCAGAGCAAGAGACAAGGAGAGAAATAGATAATGGGAAAAAGGAGCAGCAAGAGGATGGTTGAGACAAGAGTGAACCATTAGAGCCTCACTGCAGTACTGCTCTTCTGAAAAAGTTCCCAAGTTCAGTTCCCATTTTGATCAGAGTGGAAAAAAGAGGAAGGCTGCCAGCCTGGAAAGGAGGACAGTCAGTGAGAGTCAAGGAACTGAATGGCAGGCACAAAGAGTAGTAGCTGTAACTAAAGGATTTTTAAATATATGCAGCAAGAGCCCAAATGGATCACTCAGAATAGCAGGCTGGAGAGAATCAAAATTCTTGAATGCCATGTGACAGTAGCTTGTTTTCCTCTCCCCAAATCCAAGTCTGTAGGTAGCATGTTATGCTGCTTATCATATAACCAAATTTCGAGAGGACCAAGTTCCTCTGCTGGGGCTGGCTGCTCAGTGAAGCTGCAGGGCAGTGTCTGCACTGACACCACCTCAGCCCTTTAGAACCCAGGCAGGCTCTTGCCCTGCATCTGGCAGCTCCTCATTTTCTAGCACTCTGGTTACACCACTCACCCAACCTCAAGTGCACTAGTAGTACTGAAATACTTTTAGCACAGGACTGCAATCCTTGGCTTAAACATGTCACTCCCCGTGGCCGTGTGACAGCATTTGAACTGCAGGGTGCTCAGTGAACATACCTCCAAGGGAAAATGCAGAGCTTAAGAAACTAGCTACTCCTTCTAGGAATATGGACAGAAAGGTGGAGCAGGTGGAGTAGTGCCAAGAGCATGCAGAACACCCACATGAGCTCACACTGTGCAGTGAAGCGGACCTTCCAACAGGATCACACACTTCCATTAGTTATTACACACAAATAACACACTCACACTAGGCTATACCAACATTTCCACACAGAGTTCAGTGCCAGTAAAAACCTTCTCTCTACACATACATAACTTTTATCTCAGCACAGCTTTGTTTTCTTGCCACTGTGCAAGGAAAACTGCTTTTGAATGTTCTGCTGCTAGAATGTTAGACTATACTTTGACTGTTATTATCATTTTTGCTGTAATACAAAGCTTTCAGATGTGCATACTTCCATCTCCTGGGCCAAACGTATATAGCAGTTCCTAGAGATACTGATGTGTCTTAGGCTGCATACAGACTTCTTATCCTTTCAAGACCTTTAGAGGAGATAATGGTGTATTGTTCCACTCAGTACAAAAACTACTGTATCGATTAGGTGCCTTTGGGGCTTTTCAAGGGCACAAGAAGATTATGTGATGGGTGGATATAGGGAAAAACATGTTCCCCTGAAGAGATGGGAAAAAAAGTGGGCAGTATAATTTGTGTGTGCTTGCATGCTTTCTGGGGTCTGAGCAGAATAAAGGAAATTACATGTTCTCCCTTCTTGTGGACAAAGGAAGGAAGAAGTCAGGACCACATGTCTCACAGGAGCTGCTAAATTAGAATATCTGTGTTGGGACTGCAGTGGTTGCAACCCATGGGGTATTTGCAACAGGAGCTGCAGTTCAGAGTTCCAAGAAATCTACGGCAGTACTGGAGGTGCCAAACGCACCTCAGGGGCTGCCCGCGTTAGCAGTGGGCAGTGCCGTTCCTACCCACTCTGTCCTTGGTAGCTCAGCTTGCAGGGAGAGGAGAGGCTTCGTACTGTGCTTCTCTCTCCGTGACTTTCTCAGAGGATGGCTTCCACCCCTTCTAGATCTCTGTACGTGACTGCTTCAGAGTTGGCATGAGCTGTGTCTCACAGCTGGAGCCTGGAAGTGCTACAGCCCCCAGGCAGGCTCCGAAAGGCTGTGCTGGCTGAGCTGCAGGCATGTGGGGCAGCTCCGAGACAGCTGAGCAGGTCCCACTTTCCCTCTCTGTCCTCCTCTGCCCTGCCCAGCTCTGGTGAGTCGCTTTGTGCACAGTGTCTCTTCCCGACCTGGATTTAGCCTACATCCTGCTGCTTGGCAACACCAGGAAGACCAAGTAAGAACATGTTGTGGAAAAGGTGGCTGACAATGCTGGTGACAAATGTGTTTGATTGCATTAGGCCACAGACCATGGCTATCGATATTTGTTACCTGTTTCTCTAATATTTTGTCACTATGTACTTTTTACAAAGATGGTGACACGTAGCATCCCCAACAGTCAAGTCATCCAGCTTGGAGCAGCTGGGACGGACAAAGCGCCGTGTCAGACTGACAGCACCCAAAGAAGGAACATGTTTCACGTTTCAATGCGGTGGCTGTGATGACCTCTCAGTCAGCTGGATCACCCGTGTGTGTGTGAGCCCCTGGAAGGAACAGGGGTGAGCAGTCGCATTTGTGAGGTTTCCGAGCTACAGCTCAGTGCTGTGACCCGCTGGCAGAGGCGGGAATTAAGGTGTGTTGCCCACGCTCCCCATCTCTTGGCCATCAGCGACAGAAGGACAGTGCCGGCTGAGGCCAGAGTGCTTTGGCAGCACGGGCTGTACTTCCTGCCCTGGGGAAGCAGCTCAGGTAACCTCTGGCCGGTGACGCAGCCCCAGGTGACCCCTGTCCAGCTGTCGCAGTTGGTTTTTCCCCCNGAGCGGGCCGGGCGGGGGCCCCGGGTCGGCCGGCGCCGCTCACCGGGGCGGCCTGTGTCTGTATTTGCAGCAGGAACCCGGGCGGGGACCGCACCCACCGAGAGCGCCATGGCCGAGGAAGGGTGAGCAGGGCCGGGGCCGTCGGGGGCGGCGGGCGGAGGGGCCGGGTGGTTCCGTTGCGCATCGGGCTTGGGAGCTCCGGGTGTGCCGTGTGCGAGGCCCCGGCGCCGAGCTGCTGCGTGCTTTCTGCAGACCGCAGGCCGGGAGATGGGCGCGGGGTCCGCCTGGCAGGGCCTCTGGGCGCATGGCGTCCTCGTGTCCCTTAAAGGAGCATGGAGGCGGCACGGCCCGGTGGCTCGCCAGGAGGATTTAATGCCTTAGCTTCTTTCAAGTTCATCCTTTGTCAGTTATTCCTGTAGCTTAGTTCTTTTAACTGGCTTTTTTTTTCTGTACTTTTTAATGGCCGGATGCTTGCAGGTGAACGGGAAGCTTTTGCTTTTAGTTAACAGATGTTGGCACGATCAGAACATTGTGTCTTCTCTTTAGCATTACTGCTGGAGGTGTAATGGATGTTAACACCGCTCTGCAAGAAGTGCTGAAGACCGCACTTATCCATGATGGCCTTGCTCGCGGTATCCGTGAAGCAGCCAAAGCCTTGGACAAGTAAGTGTGGTGTCACCAGTTTCTCTACTATGAATACTAAAACTGGCTGAGACCTCGTGATGAGGTGTGTTGAACACCTGCAGTGGCCATTTTGTCCAGGTGTTCGGTTTAAAACTTACTCAAGACTATAGTTTTCTGCCAGTAATTTTTGTCTTTTGTAGCCTCTGTTTTGGGGTCTTAAAGTGGGATCTTAAAATACAGAAGCTTGACTCGATGGTTCAAGAAAAGCAGCACCTGGTGTGTTAGGTTCTGTCATTTTGTGGCTCCAGTGCCATCGAGTGTTCATGTGGGTGTATGGGTTTTGTGAAGAAAATAGAATGGTGCTTGCTGTATGTAGCTATGAAAATCTTCGGCTCAACAACCTTATGTTTTAAGAAATATCAAAGTCTTCTCAAAACTTCGTAAAATTTGAATCAGGTTAATATGTATTTCAGACTTAACCTGGAGGAGTTGATTTCGTTTTTATCAAAAAGCCTTAAATTTGTAGCTTTCTTACACTTTTTTCTTTGTATGTTGCAACAGTAAGTAATTGTCAAGGTGCAATATCGAACAGTGTTGAACTTCTTATGTGTTAGTCATGGGGTAATCAGTTATGGTCTTTTATAGGGCGAAATATATCTGTGTGTGTGTATATATATATATAGGCGTACATACACACCTCTGTGTGTTTATATGCAAATCCATACTTTTGTTGCAAGAAAAAGCTACTTAAATGTAAAGCTGCAGTGTTTGGGTGATGACTTCAGTCAGTCGGATACCCCTGCACTCGTCCTGTGAGTGAAAACTGCTGTCTGACAAACCTGTATGCAGAAACCTCTGGGACAAGGCACTAAGAAACAAGGGCAGAGAAATACAACTTGCTGTGTGACAGCCACTTTGTATGAGTCCTTCTGAGTTCAGCTACAGCTTCATAAGCTGTGTGTTAAAAAGGATGATGTATGTATGACGTTGTACACATTTTTGTGTGATGTTCTTGCCTAAAAACGTCTCTGGCATTCTGACACTCCTGATAAAGGTCTTTTTAGGGAAAACTGACTTTGTTTGCAGAGGTCGCATTGCATTAGGTTAAGCATAGAAGACCTACTCAGCTCTCTCTGTTGTCAGGTATCCCCTTGGTATCTTAACATTGTACCACAGTATACAAAGATCCTAATTAGAATTGGGGCCCTGTCATAAGAGCTTCTTTGAACGTAAGTAAAAAAGATTGTTCTGAAGAACTTGTAATACCTTGACATGAAAATTCAAGCTTTTAGTCATTAAAATTCTAATGTTAAATATTGTAATCTGTTGCAAATAAGAAAAAGCAGCTTGTAACTTGGTTGCTTTGTAGCAATGACACCAGTTTTATCAGGGACCTGGTGTTTATCCAGTCATTAGACCAAATTCCAGTGGCTGAGAATTTATTTTATGGGATTTTTAGAAACTTTCAAAATGGGAATGGAACCCGAGGATAAAGCTAACAATGTATGAATAACCTGTTACGTATATATGACAAACATAAAAAGTGACAAATCACATCAGAAGTATATTTAGTATTTCAAAAGCTTGTGGTGTCTCATAACCAAAAATTAAAACTTGGGAAGTGGTTTTCTAGAAATGCGTATGCTGAATTCAGTTATTTTTGGTTTTGATTATCAAGAAATTTCAACTAGCATCTGAAGTAACGTCTGTCAGTTCTCATTTTGTTTTAGACGCCAAGCCCATCTCTGTGTTCTGGCTTCCAATTGTGATGAACCCACATATGTAAAATTAGTTGAAGCACTCTGTGCAGAACATCAGATCAACTTAATAAAGGTGAGTGTCAACTTAAGACACAAATTTAGAACAGTTAACACTTGTTTCAGTAAGGAGAGAGCTGAACCTTTAGAACGCTGCTGTAATTCTGTGTATGGCTTACCAAGGCAGAATTTCCCTTAGCAGCAGATTGTTCTAGTTCTGTGTGATTGCTGTTTTGCCACGGTAAAAACCTGTGGATGTAAATTGCGAGGGGTGTGGATTTTTGCACAGTTAAAGTGAATTGTAGTGTCCTGTATAATAAGAAATAGAATTGTTGCTGGGAATGGAGTGCGGGAGGAGGGTCGCTGTTACTCCAGGGAGGCTCAGGCTGTACGATGATGATACTTTGGCTCCCTCTGCTGATGCCTGTGAGGAAAGCAGCCATCCGTTACCCAATGCTTCTGACAGTACAGCAGCTGCTGGGCTGGACCCTGGTATGCCAGAAATGGCAAGTTCTGATGTGATGTGATGCCCTGCACAGGTTGATGACAACAAGAAGCTGGGCGAATGGGTGGGGCTCTGCAAGATCGACAGAGAAGGAAAACCTCGCAAAGTGGTGGGCTGCAGTTGCGTGGTTGTCAAAGTAAGATTGCTAATTATGGCTTATTTCCTGGCTTCTGAAAATAAGTAGGAAAACTAAATTGACTTTAGAAAAGGAACTGTTAAATACAGCTCCTAAATTTTTTTAAACCCTTGATTTATATTGTTAGTAGTACATGTAAGCTACTTTTGTGTTTTATATTCCCTTTCATGTTTATATACTCAAATACATTTTGTGAGTTAATGTTGTGTCCTTAAAGTACTTTATCTATGCCTACCTGCCAGTAATTATTAAAAAGCAAAGGCCTAGCTAGAGGATGGGAAGCTTTGCTTCAGAAAAAAATGCCAGTTCAACATGTCTGCTCAACTTTAAAATGTTTTGCAGAGCTTATTTCACAATAACACTGGCAAAGTAAAGCCACAGTACGAGCCTTGAAGACTTTGTGGTCTCTGAGGTCCCAAGAGATGGCTACATCTTCACAATCAAGACTAGTGTCTTCTGCATGCATTTGCATAATCATGCTACTCTTTCACATACTTTACTTGAGTTTCTTTAAGCAGAAAAGATTTTGTTTGCATCCAAGTGTTACATTTGAATGAAATGAGAATGTAGAAATGAATGAGAACAGTTTTACCAGTTTTACTAAAGAAAAAGGAAAAAACTGGCAGATTGCTTGAGCATACTTGTGTGGAATTTTGGAAATTCCCTGTGATAGAGTTTCATAATCCCATTTGTCCTTGTAAAAAAACCGTTTGTAAAATTGAGGATGGGTCTGTATGTTAATAATGGATTATTTTGTGTTACAGGACTATGGCAAGGAATCTCAGGCCAAAGATGTCATCGAAGAGTACTTCAAGTGCAAAAAATGAATGACAAATAAATTTTGAACCAGTCTAGTGTATGTGTGATTAATGATTTGGTGTCTGTGGAACAGTTCTTCGGATTTGCAAAGGGTAACATGAGAAGATGCAAGAACTTAGCAAATGTTGTGGTTTATTAGTATTCTACTCTGTCAGTTTGCTAATATGATCGTGGGGATCCCTGCCATTCCTATTTTAGGGTAATTCTATTTCCCAGAAGTTACCAGCTAGAACTTGGCACAGATTCAAGTTGCAGTAATGCAGACAGTTAAAGACTGTCCTTGCTTGGTAGTCGTTTGGTCTGTATTTTTAGGGTTCTGAGTAACTTTTCTGAAGTATTGCTGCAGCTGTGATAGAAATTTGGCTCCCTCTGCTGAGACAAATACAGAGAAAAGCCTTAACTGTTACCAAGTCTTCTGAGATGTTGCAGGATTTCTATAAATGCTTTCTTAATATATTCAGGGAACTTAATGGGTACAAGATGTGTTTTAGTTGTTCCTCTGCCTCAAACTGTGAATGTGATAGCATCTTCTAACTAGTATTGTCATGCTCTTGTAGATCTGATTCTGTGGTTCTCGGCAGGTAGGGTAACCAAGTTCTTAGTTCTCACTTGCTCAGGTGAGGCAGTGTTGAACTCCTAACTTGCCCAGTGTCTTGGTTTCTGTAATAGTTAAATGATGTTCGAAACGTGTGTTTTTCTCCGTTTTTTATTTTTTTGGAAACAAGGGATTTAGACTAGAGGGAATGGTTTGTTTCTCTCCTGCAAGTTGTTTTATATGTCTTAATTTTCTGCAGAACAGCTCTTCAATGAGTCATAAGAAAATGCTCTATTGTGCTGATGTGTAAGTTAGGAATGTGAATATATGGGGCTGAGCACCTGTGGCTGAGGAGATGGGAATGTTTATCTGTTTTCAGGCACTTCAACTTTATATTTTCATTATAGTGTGTAACCCCACTTTTGATATCCCTAGTCATAAGCATAAGAGTGAAGGCAGGCATCTTTTCCACCTGGGTTCAGATTCACTTTTCTCACAGTACTTCTTTAGGCTGTCGAATGGGTCTCTTATTTAGTTTTGGCCCAGTCCCAGCTTTATAGTAGCTAGATCTGGGTGACTTGGGTTGTTGGAGAGGTTTCTGTAGCAACATTTTCAGGTGTACTCAGTGAAGTCACCTGTTCAAGTCTGCCAGGTCTGTATCCTTTTGCTAAACTTGATGCATGTTCAGTCTCGTCTCTGAAATTCTCTGTTAGGGTAGTTTTTACAGCTAACGTGGAGCTAGTATTGCAAATTAAGAGAAGTTAGCACAAATGTGCAAATGTTTCTTGAATGCTGAATCTATAGTTGGTTGAATGTAAAGAACTTCTTCAGGTGAGTTTGGTTAATTTGAATATATGGTTCGTATACAGAAGCACACCAAAGCATGATTCATCTTTTATCAGTCTTGAAAAGCTGCATCTTCCATGGATTTTTAGATAAAATAGTTTTGCGATTTGTTCTTCACGTTTTTATAATGCTTGTCTCTATATTCTGTAGAAAGAATTGTCTGAAGTTATAGCAGTCTCATGGGATTTATAGTTTGCTTTTCCTTGGCTGGCTGTTACATTCAGTTTAAATCACAAAGGGAATTGGGATGCAAAAGTGGAGCTCAGTACTTGGATTCAGTGGCATGTGTGTTGCTGAGGTTAAAATTTGTTAACCTGAAAATGCCTCTACTAGAACATTTTTTTACTTGTTGAGAGCAGTCGTAATTCCTTGCATCTCTGGATGCAGTGTAATAAATGTGCAATACAATAACCCTCTCCTGAGTAGTGGGTAAAAACGTGCAAGCAAACAGCTTTTTTAAATGCTTGGCTTTTTGGCAAAAATATATAGCTTTTTATTGTTATTATTGACAAAAAAATTACCTAGGAGAATGGAAAAGGCACATCTTTCTCACACACCTATTACTGATGTCATGTGATGTGAAGCACTTCATACCAACACATAGGGGACTATATTATGATCTGCAATTGAAAGAAGGATATTGATGAAATGAATATATATATTTTGGTGAATTGTAATTCTGAGGTGATCTTTGAAGAGACAAGGAACTGCCACTGAGATGGATGAGCAAACAGCTGATAGCCTTTAGTAAAAGTTCTGAAGGAGGTGTCTGACTGTTAGTATTTTACTTCCTTAAAGCATGCGGAAGGCCCTATGCCTACTATATTTAATGCCTGAGATAGTTACCTTTTAATTTTCTCAATATTTATGGGGAAATCTGATTCAAAACACGCATTTTGGTACTATCACTAGGTTTCCTGTCCACCTCTTAACACTCTGGAGAAGTAGGATATGCTGGGTGAAAAAAAGGATGTTCTGTGAACATTCAGATGAAGTTCGCTTTTGGAGCCCTCAGAAAACAGACCTTACGGTACTGGAATGTGTCCAAAGGAGGATGGCAAATCTTGTGAAGGGTCTGGAGCTGGTGAGGAAGTTGGGGTCATTTGGCTTGGAGGAGGCTCGGGAGACCTTACCACCCTCTACAGGCATCTGAAAGGAGGTTGCAATGAGGTCGGGGTCTTTTCTCTGAAGTAGCAAGTTACAGGTTAAGAGAAATTGGCCAGGGAGATTAAGACTGGGTGTTTAATATGGTCAGGCATTGGAGCAGGCTGCCCAGGGAAGTGCTGGAATCACCAGCCCAGGAGGCAGTTAATAGACTTGTAACACTTAAGAACAGGGTGTAGTGGTAGGCTTGGCAGTGTTAGGTTTGCAGTTGGACTCCATGATCTTTTCCAACATAATTTATTCCATGATTTAATTCGTGTATGCTAAGGCTGCAAGTAAATTGAGATGAGTCCAGCTGATGCAAACTATTTAGGTTTACAAAATACTCATTTAACACATTTTACCTTGGTGTGAGAAAAATAACCTCATCAAAATGTTTTTTGTGCTTGATTTATACCAGTGGACTGGCAAGGTTAGCAGTAGCTGGGTTATTATATTTCCTGTGAATTACTATGAAGTATGACCAGTTAGCTCCTAGGAAAAAGGGTTCAAGTAAGGAGAGCTGTAGTTTACAAGCAAGTATGTTAGGCAGCGTTTGTTTTGCTGCAGTGGAATGATACCTCATTAAACGTTCAGTAAATGTGCAGTAAATGTTCAGGAATGTTTCTTATTTTTTTAATGTCACCTTACCATTTTACATAGCAATGAATATTAATACTAGGGAATGACATCTTTTCTGCCAAGTCATTTTCATTGGAATAGAATCAACATTTCCTAGATATTTTTTGTCAGAAGGAATTAGGTTGAAATCTAAATTTTCTTATCAAAATGCTTAGGTATCAAATTAGGGCTTTTCCAGGAAATGAAACATTACAGAAAATGACCTTGGAACCTATGCAGGGTAAGCATTGGAGAATTGATAACTTTGCTTTAGGGTTTTACTTTAAATTATCTCTAGTGTTTGATTTATTCTCAAAAATTTCCTGAGAACCAAGTTCCCCCCAAGCCTTTTGATTCACCTTGGTATTTGGTAAAAGATTTTTATTTTCAAATTGGCTAAGGCAAAGCAGTGATTACTGGTTCTTCATACTCATCACTTCGCAAATGCTTCTCTGAGGCCTCTGCTTTGTAGACTTTATAAAGAGATCCAATACTTTCATGCTTTCTTGATCAAGGGTATTTTTGTTTAACTGTAGAAGACTTACTGATTTTGGTATGTCCAGCAGGATTTTAGGTAGTATTTTGGAGTTGTAGGCTTTGGGATTCTCCTTGAGTTTGCAGCCCCCCTGCCCAAAAGGTACATTACAGGTCTCCTGAATGATGTGGTTAGACAGCACTTAACATGGGAATGGAAATTTAAGGCTTTGGAGTTAGTGTTCCAGGACTGACCCTGACTTTTCCTCTGTTGTTGATCATATTTAATGTCACTTGTGTGTTTTTCTTTTGAAAGTGGGAAAACACAGAATGGTTTGTATGTTGGAAAATACAGAATGGATGTATGTTTTGTGGCTTTTGGTTGGCAAAAGCATCAGAATTAATATTTTTTTTTCTGAAATAAAACAGGAGGCTTGGGTGGTTTTGTATGGAAGGGTAGATGTTTTCAGGCCTAAATTGTTTCACCATGACACAGAGAGCTAACAAAGTGCTTTGAAGAAATTCCAGTGATCACTGTGAAGGTGTCAAGTACAGACTTCCAGAGAGCATTGGAGAACATCCTATGTGAAAATTAAAAAAAAAGTCTTGGAAACATTTAAGCTCATTTTGTTTTAGAACCAGCTGTATGTCATCCGGGCCACTACTGGTTTTCTGTGTTATGTATTTTGCTGTAGGTCACAAAAGCTTGAGTGTATGAACAGCAGCAGCACCACCACGTTTGCACAGCTCCTGGTTTGACAGAGTCATGGGGCTGCCTGTGGCTCCTGTAGGGCAGTTGGTTATATCTGACCCCCCCTCTCTCCCGTGACAGTGCATGTTTTGCTGTTTCAGCCCCTTGGAGTCTGGGATAATGGCACAGCTGCTCCGTGCCAGTTCTGGTTAAAAGGGGGGGTGTGTGCGCTTCTAATGTGTGAGTCCAAAGTGAGAGCTCACTTCAGGTAATTTCGTTTGAGGACAGCTTGCTCGCAGCCGGGTCCTGTTGTAATGTGCTGGTGTGTTTTGCAGTAGCATGTGTGTCAGGGGATCAGGGCTTGTCAGCAGCAAATCTCCAGACTACGCCAGCACTTTTGTGGGCTTCAGCCATTGATTTGGAGAGCATTGTTTATTCTGCTTGCTTTGCCAAGAGAAGAGTATATCTTCCTGTTTTATTCAATGCATTAAGCACTTTTTGAAGGGTGAGAACTAATCCCACGTACAGAAAACATATATCCCACACAATATCCTGTAAAAAATTAGGCATGGGCCCCAATATTTTATGTTTAATGATGTTTCTGGTTTAGAATTGCCTCTACTTGTCTGGTTTTGTTCCTTGTTTGTTTTGGAAAACCTGGCTATGCCAGCTGCAAGCCAGTGTTCCTCATGTCTCTGTGTTCCTGAAGCTCGTACAAGCATTGTCCCTGAAACCTGCTCCCTTTCCTGGAGACTTTGCAAAGGTCTTTCATCCAGTGGTGTGAAGGAACTCTGAACATACGTGTTTGTCAGCCTTGAAGATCTCTTTTGGAGATGATGTGTTTGGGGTGTGAAGCCTTAGTATGATTTGTAACTTGTGTTAGGCTCTTGCCTGGAAAATAGAGCAGATCTTCCCAAACAGTGTTAGAGTGATAATATGAAAGTGAACCTTTACTTGAAAGCTTTCTTGTACACAATATGGTGAAAACCGCACGTGGTACAGTAATTCCACAATTTTTATAAGGTTAGTTGATTAGAATACCAATCATATTATCCAATTAAAAGGTTAGTTGGTTAGGTATTAATTCCCGGGATCCTGCTCCACTGGAAGCAGCCCAGGGTCTTTTCCCCACTTTTGTTATGTTTAGACCAGATTCTGGTTGGAAAACAGAACATCCTTGTTGGTGGTTCTCTTCTTGGAATAAGACTAAGCAATATTTTAGGAATGTGTTTAGAAAGTTAGCTTATTGTTCCTAAATCTAGGGAAAGAGGATAGGAAAAGTACTAGGAGCTACAGCCATGCACTAGCAATCTACAAAGCTACAAATATATGAAAAAGATAAAAAGCTGAAAATCTTAGGCATCAAGACCATTGAACCAGATAATGGATGTTAGGTGAGCACAGATGTGGTTTGGTGTTTTTTAGCCTTAAGGAAAGCAGAAGTAATGGCAAATTATTTTTCCAGTGGTTTTACACTTTTAAGTGAAATGTTTTCACCACTGGTCAGCAAGCAAATGTTTGTTTTGAGATTCTCTTTAATAAATTGAGCAGATGGAGTTGTTAGTATGTGTCGTATGTAATGATCCCACATGCATTCATAATTTTTTGGTGCATTGGCATTATTTTTGTATGAAAGTCCACTACAAAAATCTCTAAGTGCACATCAACTGCTTCGTGTACCTGATCTAGTCTAAATTATGATACAATCTTTTTATGGACATAAATCACTATACAAATATGTGATAAAAATATCAGCCATTGGTTACCATGCTTCCTCCTTTTCATTCTGAAAGCGTCCAAGTCATGTTATATTATATGAACTAATGGAAACTAATCTGAAAATCACTTTGTCTTAAGAAGCTTTCCCCCTCTTCCAGTTCAAAAGCAACTGGGGGGACTTTTTATAGTACGTAAGCAAAAGTAGTTAAAATATTTTCACTGAGACCTCTGAGCAACACAGTATTACATGAAATGGGGATACTTTAAGTAACAAGTAGGCTTTTAAAAAAATTTACAAAGACAATTTGGATTGTACCTGGTGGGTTTGTTTAGAACAGTTCTTTTATTGATAATTCATACTGCTGAAGGATTATTAGGCACAAAGCAGAGTTCTATAAAAAATATATATCTACAAGAGAGAAAATGTTTAGGTACAAATCAACCTAGCTTGTCCTCTAGCTCAGTCAGTGTCAGGAATCTGTTCATCTTTGCTGTAGTCTGAATAAAACTACAGCAAATAAAACTACACTAAAATAGTGTCTAAGATAAGGTAAGTTTTACTCTTCGAAGCAGAGAAGTAGAGTTTGTATGTTGATGTTCTAAAATATACTAATGTGTAAGCAGACAGATACTATTTTCCAAAAGTGATGAAACAGGCATTTATGTCAGTGCCTGGCATGCCAGGTTCCTGCCCTATAAAGTTTTACAATCAAGTTGTGAAACTGAAAAAAATTTATTTTATGTGGATGCGCAGAAAAAATGTTTATTAAATTACCTGTTTTCATACAAAAAAAAAAAAATCGTAATTCCAGTATGCTTTTTTTTCTTCTCACCTGAGTGGTTCAAAGACATTTTCTTCAGTGAAAAAGTTCAAATGCCTGTTAAAATAACCTTTGTATTTCAAGGACAGAAAAAAACCAATGACCCCTTAGTAACCTTTTATATTGATTGTACTGTTAGCAGCCAGTGTGTTGGATAACATAATACAGATGCTTAGGACAGGTTTAGGAAGGCAAATGGGGAGCGGGGGGTGTGTGGAACCAAAAGGTTTCTAGTTTTAAGACTATGTGTTTAATGGAATTGAGGTCATGTTTTGTAGAACCCCTCCACAGAAAAATGAAACACCCTCAGATATCCATATATATAAAAGTGTTCATATGTCAATAGAACTATGGTATATATTCTTTTTCGTCCATTTATTTGAATGGACAAAATTCAAGTAACACCCTTCAGCTTTGCTGTTTTCAGAGCAGCCAAACAGAATGTTTGTCAGCACGTGTACAAGAAGTGCTCTTACCTCCATGGAATTTAGCAAGCTACTGTACTTGAAAAAACCATGTAAATTCAAATCCTGTTTCTGCAGAGGCTGACTTCCACCTCTCTAAATAAAAATCTCTGCTGGTTCTGACTCTTCCCTCATGGTTATCTACCCCGTTGTTTTAAACTCAGCATGACAGCTTTTAACGTTTTCTGTTAAAACCAGCATGTCTTGATCCCTTTTTTGATCATTGTGAACAGCATCATCATTCTAGCTGACGCTCAAGCCCATATACATGTCCTTTTCAGATGAAAGTTATTGGAAATATATATGTCTCTTCTACTTGTAATTGTGTGAAAACACCCTTTAAACTGCTGTTTGGACATGAACTTTGAGTGATTTTGCTTCTATTAAGAAGATAAGAAAAACTTTTAGCCAAGCTGGCCTACAACCAAGAAACAGGGCTGAAACTGCAGTGCCCTCTGGATGTCATTATGATGAAACCCATCATGCCATTATTGACCAAGCTAGTCTGGTTGTGAATGTAGATACTGTTATCCAGCCCTTCCCATAAGATCCTAGTTCCATTGTTAAGAAGTTTGCTAAGCTTATTTTACGTGTCCTGAAATTTTTCCATGTTGAGTGTCCGTCTCAATTTTTTTTAACTTTAATTAAAGCAACATAATTATTTCTGAGACTCTTGTCGAGGTGTTTAATGGGGGTTTATTTACTGCCTTTTTTCTTTTAAACCTTCGCTAACTTCTTATAATATTTTCATTGGGGAGTGTGTTTCCATTCATGGACTTGTGATGTAATAGGAAAGTGGTGGCAGAGAAGGACCAGCAGATGATGGGTGAGAGGAGAGGACTGGATATATGGGAAAGAAGAGGCAGACTGCTCAACATGGTTAGTAGCAGGTGGAGGCAGAGCAACAGTGGCAAGAGGCTGAGTCAATGAGACAGAGACAATCTGGTAGTGAGCCTGGATGTGACTCTCACCCTTGATTTCTTGCCGATAATAATCCATAAAATGTGTAGCAAAGTATAGGGAGAACAGCTGTCAAGGGACTGAAGAGTGGAAGAACAAAGATGCATGCGTGCAGACACATGCATGTGCCATTTTAAAGGTAGATTACAAAGCGCAAGATAGTATTGGGGGGAAAAGAAAGTTGCATATGCTGTCCCGTTCAAGTCCCTTGGCATGTATATTTTATTTAAACATGCAGTCATGTGCTGTTGTTTTACAGTTGTCTTAGGAAATTCAAAGGCAAACCAGCAGACCCTAAGAATGATCCAAGGTTCTACTGGGATGAAGNTGTGCAGGTGTCTTCTGGGAGAAAATCTTATAGATAAAAAAAAAAAAAAAAAACCACCAAAACAAATCAAAAGGAAGGTTATGGTTCTGTGGTTAAAAATAGTGATGAAGATTTGTCTGTGCCACCAAGTTCCTGTGTGGAGGTTGGTAAGTCACTTGAAAGTGTTCATTGACGGTGTGTTTTCATTCCCTGGATGCACCAGCTGGCTAGTGCTTTGTTCTTTAGGAATGATTAATGCTCACACATAGGGACATTTTGGTTTAAGCACAGAAAGCTACCAAGGGTGCTTTGTTCCTGAAAAATAGAGTTTAGAAGGGTTTCACACTGGGAGGTCTGCATGGATGAGCGCCTGTATCGTACGAGTTGTAATTTCCCAACATGTAGAACGGGGAAATGATCCCGTTTCGGAGTTCGGGGACCCCAAACCCCCTTTTGCTTGTCCCGGGTACCCGTGCTGGGGCTGGCGTGCCGGTGTCGGGCACATTCCCGGGGCCCCGGCGGCGCTTCCCCGGCGAGGCAGGAGGTGGCAGCCGAGCCCCGGCCGGGAGCCCAGGCCGGCGGGAGCAGGTGCCGCGCCGATCCTGGCGGGCTCGCAGAGCAGGAAGCAAACGTGGAACGTGACTCTTTAATGCCTTTGGATGCTTTCGGTTTCTATGCCCACTTTGCAGCGTTGCAGCCTTGTAAAACCCCAGCACGTCAGATGCTGGGGCTTTTACGGTGTATAGAAATGTGTTTGCTAAACCCATGGACTTTGTTGTACAGCTGCGGCACCTTTAATCTGTTTTTCTGCGAGCTGTACCACACAGGGCAAGCACTCTCGTCTGCTTTCCTTCACAGAGATACTTAATGAACAAGGTAACGGGTTTGGGGGATATGGTCAAGGATCCAGTTGTTTGGAAGTTCACTTCGTACGGTGTAATTAGCCCCATCCCTCAGACCAAAGAACACCATTGTCAACCATATAAAGGACAGCACAGACTTGAGATAAGAACCAAGATAGTGAAGGCTTTTATTTTTTTCTTCCTCACTGACTCAAGTGTCTGATGTATTACAGTGTTCAAAGCATTTCAGTATGCTTATATTGTATTCACACATATGCAATGTATTTGAAACATTCCTACCAAGGAGATTGTGGTAAAAACTGTAATGTGCAGCTTGCTGGGTTTCATTGTAAAGTAATATAATCTCCACATGTGCGAAGGCCAATGCAATATTTTATTTTTTGCTTACCCCAGGGAATATGATATTAAATTTATCAGCTGAAGTATTTGAATGAGAGCTCATAAATATTTTCTGAGGTGCATCAGTGGCATACACAGGGAGGGAGAAGATGGGCAGCACTGGGTGAAGACGAAGTAGTTCATACTTTCCATCTTCTGCTGTCACTTAACATCTATGCCTTGCCCTTCAGATGGGATACTGGTAAATTTTCTTGGTGACTGAAAACAAGTCTTAAATTGTGGAGAATTTGTTAGTCACTGATTTTTTCTGATAATTATTAGCTCTGTAGTACGTGGGCTGCAGGTGTTGTTCACATCAGATACAGAGGTTGTGGGAGAGAGAAGAGGGCTCCCAAAAAGGGAGGTGCTGTTCTAAAGACATTTCAAATGCACGGGAGGCCTGTTGGCCTGCCTGCTTTATCTGATGTACTGTGATTGTAGACATCCTAGATGGACAAGCTGCTGCCAAATCTAGGAGGAGTTTGCACACTGCCTTCATGTAGTTATAAATCCTCCAGGGCTTAAGCAAGCATCTCTGCATGGCATTATCCTGTAGTGTTGTGTTATCTAACCTCTTGTTTGGAGTTAATTTAAGCATCTCTAAAACAGTTCTGTGATGCTTTAGAATAGCCCGATCCATGCTGAGTTAGCAGTTCTTTATCAGCATTGACTCCTTGTGTACCTGAAGCTAAAATTGTCCATATAAGGAATAGCACTGAGAACATGACCAAAGATGACATTTTGCCACTGCAGAAAATCTTTGAGCTTCCACACCTTGAGTATCATGTACAGTTGGTCTCTGCATCTCAGGAAGAGCATATTAAAAAAATGTGGAAAAGGACACCTACATTTGCTAAAAGAAAGTACGAGCAGGCTTATGGTTTCACTTCAGTTTGGAGAGAAAGCTGAAGAGGGATGAAGCTGATTTATGGCATCAAGAAGGCAGTGCAGAAGATGAGTGCTAAACTTGTTTACCAAATCCTACAGTACTAGATCAGAGAACATGTATTGAAATTGATCAGATGTAATTTAAAACAGGTTTTTAGAAGTGCCTTTCTTCAAAGCCTGTAATAAACTTCTACAACTGGCTGTTGCAAGAAAGTGTGAAGTCAGAAAACATCAAGAGTTTCAAAATGGATTAGACAAATTAATGGGTAAAAGGTGCAAACCAGATCCTGTTGGGAAGGCAGTGATATTCCCTCTAACATCTGAAATCTAGCAGCAGGATGCAGGAGAAGCATGAGGATTAGATTTCAGGTCGTGGCTTGTTTCATGTGCTCTCCCTAAGCCACTTCTGCAACAGCCGCTGTGGGAGATGGAAGCCTGGAGGATGGGCCGTGGTCTCACCACATGGGGCATGTCTGATAGAAAAAGATTAGATGGGCATGCTCTCAGGAGTGCTAAAAGTGCTCGAATTGCTGCCTAAAGCCTCTTGTTCAAGGTCACAGACTTAGAAAGGTACAAAAGAAATCAGCACTTGCAGAGAAAGGAAGTCAAGAGCAGGTTGCTACTTCAATCCTTTGGAAGTCAGGAAGCTAGAGGCAGATTTTTTTAGGAATCTGGTTGATTAGCAGCCAGCTCAAAGGTGAAGACTAGCAGAGACTGAGGATGGTGCAGAAGTGAAAGAAGCGAAAAACCTTTTTTTATTATCATTTGAGTTGAGAATATGAGAACCATGAAGATACCAATCCAGTTAGCTTTCTGGGTACTCGTTGGAAATTGTATTAAAATGTTCTTGAGGTTCTTTCTTTCTGAGGTTGCTCTGGTTTTGCAGTGTACCTTCTGTGTCATTGTCGTTCTGGGAATTACATTGCTTTTCTCTTGGATCTACTTATCTACTACTGGCTGAAGTTGGTCCAGGGCTGAAACTGGCACACGCTGTCTATTGCCCTGCAAGTACATCACCTTTGTGTGCCAGGACGGGCTCTTTCCAAAGGAAGTTGAAAGTTGTGTTTGTCCAGTCCATAATGTCCTTAATCATCCAGCTCTGCCCTTATTAGACACAATCTCTCTCCATAATATTTAATCCATCAGAAAAGATGAGCTGGCACTTTTTTTGGTATAATAGTGAGGAAGCTCTTGGCACTTCAGAAGACATTTCTCCCTTTGATCTAGAATAGCCTGTGTGCACTGACTTCTCTGGCACGCTGCAGTGTTCACGAGTTCTCTTAAGTTTTTCTGAGAGTAACAGAATTGTAAAGGTGGTGAAAGGGTGAACGGGGCAAGGATTTATTTGCTTTTTTTTTTTCTTTTAGCTGTTTTTGGCCTGAGATCTAAGGAGTGAAGCTAAATTTGTAAGGACCGTATTTTAAAATATTTGCCAGTTGTTCCAGATAATAAAATAGGGATTTTTGTCCAGAGGAGAAGAAATGAAAATAAATAAACATGGATCTTTTTCACCTAATTTATGACCTGCAAATAGGGCTCCTCCTCAACCTGCATGATTAAATCTCTCCAGTCAAAAGGGACCATTTTGATTACATCTTCTATCCATAAAAAGTCATGAAAATTCTTTTTTTTATAAGAGAAAAGAAATCCAACAATATCAGGTGACTGCAGTTTAGGTTGTTTTGCCATTTCTACCAGGAATTTGACCATATTACAGGCAATACATAAATTACAGTTCCTCACCTTTAATATCGCTGTCAAATTTGGTTTAATGGACATTGCCTTTACTCATACCAACTTTAAACATGGTAGAGCTGCAAAGCTTTTTTGTACAGACTTGCTGTTGCTTGTTCCAACAGATGCTGGTTATGGCACAGCTTTGGTTTTTGACCACGTAGATGTATCAAGAGGGATTAGAAAGGTTTGTTTAAAATTTTTCCTTTGATTAACATTTTTGAAGCCCCATCTTCTTTTCGAAATGCTTTGTGACATGAGTGCTTTTGGAGGATAGTTGATTCCCAAAGGAGAAGGTGCAACAGTTCTATGTTAAGATATCTGTTCAAACTTATTATCCCAGCCTCAGAAATGCGTTTTCACTAACCTGAGGGTGTGATAAGCTGAAGGAGAAGGTGCACAGCTTAGGCATTTGGCAGTGCTTCCACTGGAGCTGCTGTGCAGGGGTAGTGATGGAGGATCATGAAGTGAGGTGTTCTTTCAAGTCTTATCATGGCTCAGCTACTTTGCAATCTCTGGAGGGTCCCAGTCAGAGACCTACAAGCTGCGCCTTAGTGTTCACCAAATAGTACATGTGCTGCAGATGTTTTAGGCTATCAACTGAAGTTTGTGATAACTACAACACATGCTGTTTTGGATGATCTCAACAGGGCATTTAGTATCTTATTTCTGAGGCATTTTTGCTGCAAGAAGCAATAAATTCAATTCTGTCATCATTAGGCAGGTGTTTATAAGTACTGCAAGATTTTAATCACTCTCCAGGGAGAAAAATACTTCAGGGGCCCATTCTACAACTTGGCCTTTGCTTTGCATCTCTGGCATGTTCCTGTTTCTCTCTATGCCAGGAGAGCAAGCATGGTTTTATGGCTAGGATACAGGTCTTGAATCGCTTCCCAGCTTTGCCAGTGACTGCTGTGAAGTGTAGAGCAAATTTGTCCCTCAAGTCAACAAAGAGGGTTGTGTGGCTTTTTATTTTTGGGGTGTGTTTCCTCTACATAACTTCAGAACGCAAACTACTTTGTGTTAAATTTCTGTATCATGGATCCAAAATTTGTACACAAACTCACCAATTTACCGGTAATAATAGAGCAGAAGTTTAGTCAATTTTAATCAGTATATTTGATAAATTGATCTGCCATCAGTATATTTGATAAATGACTTTGCCATCATCCTGTAGTTTGATAGTCATATGATTTGTCAACAGAGATTCATGGTTTTGATGGTTTGGGAGTGTCAGTGTGTACCAACTCTGGTTCCCTAAAACAGGTTTATGTAGATGGTGAGCTAATTTATAACTGGATCATGAATTAATTTTCTTCAGACCTACCAAAGTTTATCCATGCAATGTCTCCCTGGTCCCTATAGGAAGCCTTGTAGTCTTACATGTTCTCCATCTCCAAGGACCCAGCTTTTTCTTGCTGGAGTGGTTCCTGGATCTGAAGGCAGTTTTCACCATCTGAAAGGCCTGGAAAACCTGGAGTCCACTCACTGATAGTTGTTGAGCAATCACTAGCAAAACTTTTCGCTGAAACTCGTTGAAAACTATTTCAGTGGCTATAAAAAAACTCATAAAGGACGTGGGGAAAGAAAATGCCTTGAAGAAGCTTTGAATAGATTGCATAGAAGCCCAGTACCTCTCATTGCTGGAAAAATTACCTCAGGGAAGAAAAGAACAGCATTTGTAAAGTTTTGGGTCCTGGGAGAAAAATCACCAAAAAATTCAGCAGGTTCTCTCAAGGTCATTTTGATATGCCACATTGACTTGGAACAGCCCACCCATAAAGACAATGTTAAAACAATTATGTTAAGAAATTGTGGTGAACTGAAAAAAATAAATAAACGTTCCCCCCCCCCAAAAAAACCCCAAAAAACAAAAAACAAACTTCCCATATTTAGAAGATAATATGGTAGGATAACATTAAGGCAAACAGAAAGACTATGAGAAACACGAACAAATCCTTAAAGCTTTAAATATGAGCTAATTTGCTGTATGCATATCATGACAACAGCTGCCATTTTCATCAAGAAGTTAATGTTTGCTTTTAGCTGTATTTTAAAAAAATCCATTGGTTTAAGATAATAGACTTTGTTTTAGTCATGAAAACATTTACAAATTCATCATATTATAAAATATATTATAGCCTGTTACTTCAGAAATCTGTGCTGATACAAAGAAGAAATTTCTACATTGTTATTTTGCAACTTTTATTTTATTTATTTCAGGGAAAATACACCATGATCTATTTTTCTTTTCTCCTGGTGAGTTTAGGAAAAGCAAATTGTTTCCTTTCCTAACTCCCCCACTGCATGTTTTTGCACACACATAAGTGCACATGTGCATACTCGTGTTTCCCTCCCACAAGAAGGTAATCTACTTGCAGACGTTCATGTTATCTCTACCCATTTCTTTTTTGACTTTAGTAATAATGATGTCAGATTTTCACACTCCCTTTGTGCTTAAAAATCTGAAGTCCTTAAATATGCAGTGCCTTAATTTGGTTTATTTTTATTCTAGCAGAGAAATATCCATTCTGTTAGTTTTTTCCTGTGTTAGGAAGTTTCTGTAATAGTGATTTTAACCTGGTTTATCTTCTGAACTAATCCAGCCTATTCTGTTCATCTGTGTAGGTAGTGTTTCCCCAGTCCTGCTGAAATTGGACCTGTGCAGCGTAAATATTGAAATCTTGAGTCAAGAAGGAGGGAAGGTGCAAAGATCTGTAGTTCAGTGTGAACAATCCTGAACTGGGAATGGGGAGAAAGAAGTTTGGTCCTTTACATCCAAGTAATTTCTTGAGACTTTGTTTGCATTTTTTTTTCAATAACTCTAAAGTAAAATGCAGAAGCAGTCCATGGAACAAAATACCAGGAAAGCTGTTGAGTTTCTTCTGATAAGGTCCCTCATCTCTCCCCTGGTGTCTCTGTTTATGACTCCAAGACTGGTTTATCAAACCTATTTATCAGGGTACAGTAAGCACTCCTGACTCTCCTTACGGTCAATGGAAAATACAGATGGGGTCACTTAATTTCATCTTAAAGCAGATATTTAAATGATGAGTGAAATGAAGGACCTACTCCTCCAGAACTGCAAGGGGAGCCTTTGATAACAGGTCCCGGTGCCTACATACCTGTGGTGCATGCACACTGATGGTACTGTGAACAAAGACACTGCAGGTCAGTGCTAAGTCAGAGTACCCCAGTTAAGTAGGCCTGACTTAATATTTTACAGGAAAAGCCTGAGTTGAACAGCCTTTTGTTTCCTTGCTCCATGGTTTTGTCTGCTGGAATCTGACTAACAGCCACCAGTATTTGTCTGTTCTCCAAATTTGGTAAGAATAGGGAGAATCTCCCTGCCAAAAAAAAACTCCCAAAAACCCAACAAATCACCAACAAAACCTCAGGAACTGCCACATAGAAAGAAGTGGATTTTGCTTGGTTAGTGAACTGTATGTGGGGGAAGGCACTGGAAGGAAATCAAAGGCAAGGTCACTGCTTAAAAATAGTGTGTACACAGTACCAAATGGTTGCTTTAGCTTTAGCACAGCCACCCAAAAACTGTCCAAAGCTGCAGTTTTGCTATCAGTGTGCAAGCTGAATATATCCCAAAGCTCAAACTGCAGTTCATGAGACTGCAGTTCCACATGGCCAGTAGGTAATGCTAAAGTCACTTAAATAAATGTCAGGAAGGATGAGCACACTGTAGCTGCCCCTACTTTTAAAGAAAGAACAAGCAAGTAGATATACACAATCGGGCCCTTCATTCTTATTGGCTTCAGTGGAAGGTGATATGGAAACTCTTAAATCAGGTCTGGACATTATTTAGTCCTAAAAATAAAATTATTTGGAATGAAAACATCTAATACAACAGAAGATCCTTTCCATCTCTTCCACAGCATGCCTATTCAGAATAGTACATTTTTAAAAAGTTATTGTTAAGGTGTTTCCTTCCCTCTGAATAACTCTGAAAGACATAGAGACATTTTATTTTTTCCCTCCTTCATAATAAGGAATCAGAATCATATACCCAGTTTTGTACAAACCATCTGCTGGGACTTGGCATTGTATCTAGCCATAGCAATATATAATATGGGCAAACCCACAAATGTGTCTAACCCAAATAAAGATGCACAGTTTTGCTTTCGCTAAATGTAGAAAACAATGTGATTCTACAAAATGGGCATTATATAAGCTCTAAACACTTTTCCCTCCAGATCAGTGCCAAGATCAGCACGGTATGGGGAAGATGCAGCTCTGATCATGAAGAAAAGAAGGAAGAAGGAGCTAAAGGGGGTTTGCTGCATGGCCGTACCTCTTCCAGGAGACACCACCTTCTATTTGTTCTTGGCAGCTTCAGCTGAAAATTGCTCAACAGTTCTGGTAGATGTACTGTGCCTGCCCTGCCATCTGAATTACCCAGTCTTAACTCTCTGCCTCCTGATTAATTTTTTCTGAATTATTTAATTTGTGACTCCTGAAGTAAAGAAATTATTAGTAGCTGCATTATCCATAGCGATGTTACCAATAAAATTTGAAGCATTTCTGGTTCAGCTTTTGTAAATATGCTTAGGCTTCCTCATCCTAGGATAAAACTAAGCTTCAAAAACAAATTCCAAAAATCTTCTTTACGGCCTTTTCTCTAAACCCAGTGAAATTAACTTCAGGGCTGTTTCCCCTTAGAGCAGGAAATCACTCGGCTGACAGTATTATAAAACATTACATAGTTATTAAGTGTTTTTCCAGGAATTTTTCTGTACTCATCAGAAAACAGTATCATAACTTATATACACTAATTTTCACTATTTTATGTGTGTATGTAGTGTAACTTCCATTAAAGTGTGTCATGGTTTAACCACAGCTGGCAACTAAGTACCCCACAGCTGCTCGCTGATCACTGACTTAGAGTGAGCACTGCACAGCAACAACTAAAACATCAGTGTGTTATCAACATTGTTCTCATCCTAAATCCAAAACACAGCACTGTACCAGCTACTGAGAAGAAAATTAACTCTATCCCATCCTAACCCAGGGCAAAGTGCCAATACATTTACAAAAGGGATTCTTAAAAAATGACCTGGTGGTCTTACAAATTTCTTCTTTCAAGGGTTTCAGATAAAATTTGCCTACTTTAAACATAATTTTAAAAAACTGATGGTGTTCTGCACTGATCCCACCTTGAATCACATTGTGTTCTTTCTCTGTTACATTTCTAACGAGAATGACTCTATTATTTCACTGACAATGTTATTAATGGTGTGCAAGAGGGGATAGAGACTGGCCCTTCAAGCCTACCTCCCTTTCTATCTTGCCCTCACAGGAACTGTTGTAATTGTAGAGTGTTAACAGAGGAAAAATCTGTATTGTTTAGTCAAATGAGGAAGTATATCTGGATGGGAAAGACAGAGTCTGGTGGGAAGGTACCATATACGGAAGGTTTTCTGATCACTGCCATATTTTAAGGCTAATGAGAATATAGTACACATGTTGACTGAAGGGATTTAGGCATCTTAAATCACTGCAAAACTAGATTCATTGGTAGTTGTCTCCAGAGAACTTCTGTAGGAGCAACCTGCAACCCTAAGTCCCAGATATTTGTGTGTTGTTGTTGGATGTTGCCCAGGATCTATGAGAAGGCTGCTTCACCGCATGTCATGGCTGTTTTCCTTCAGCCCCCTCCACTCCCCCATCAATGCTGGAACCATTTGCTGGCCATTGTGTGGCTTCCCCAGAAGTAGTGGATTTGTCTGCATTCAAACATTTTGCATATGCAGCTTTGTCAGCTAAGAGCATCAGAAGAGAAGAAAGGAAACATGTCGCTAATCAAACCATCAGTTCTAGTCAATGTCCTTATAGCAGCAATAAGCTCTGTTGAGAGGTGGAACATCTGTCATGTGGGTAGCTGGTTTAAACACTGCTAGCAAACATCTCTTGACAGTATGCACCACACCTCCTCTTGGAGAGTTTGTTGTGAAAGCTATGCCTGCAGAGATTTTGTACTATGGAGAAGCTCCTAGCCACAGGGTGGAAGTGCCACTATGCTGAAAGTGAAGTTTCAGTTTTCCTAGTCTATAGTGGAGTCTGAAACTACCTGAAATGGGGATAAACTGCCGAATGTACCCCAGTGTCTCCTAACACTTTAAACGGTAGCTTGGCTTTTAGAGTATATGCTTTGTGAATATTACCTCTGCCTGGAAGCGTCTCATCACCTGCAGAGCCTCCAGACAATGATCCAGTGTGTAGACTTCAGCAGAATAACTTCCACTGACTCTTTGGGCAATTTTACCCTCTAGTTTCTTTCCCTAATTTTGCTGACTGGAGATGGTGTGAGTACCCCTGCTCTCTCGCTGTGTTCAAGAGCTCCTGTGTGCCCACACAGCAAACATTTGGGAGCAGCAGCAAGGCACCTGAAGCTCATGTGTGGGTGCTGGGTGAGCAGAAGCTCAGTAAAGCCAGCAGTGAGAAGGGGAAGAATTATAGAATAGTTTGTGTTGGAAGGAACCTTTAAAGTTCATCTCGTCCGATAAATGTAGCTGCATTCCGTCCCATGTGTCCTGTGCCTGTGGGTTACTGTGAGCCATCCCTGTGATTTTCCTGCTAGTGGTGCTTGTTGTAAAAAGCAAAATCTGAAAATCCAGCACAGGGGGTGTTACAGATAATAACATTTCTACAGAGAACAGTGGGCAGAGCCAAACAGCAGAACATCAGATATGACAGTGCCTCCAGTCATCTGTTGGGCAGCATTGGCCATTCCAGTGGTTTGTGTAAGTGGAAGAGTTCATATCAGAAATATTTCCCTTCTGTCCAACCTAGAACATCTGGGCTTTGCTGAAGTCATTAAGTGCAGTTATTTCATNTGAAGCTCATGTGTGGGTGCTGGGTGAGCAGAAGCTCAGTAAAGCCAGCAGTGAGAAGGGGAAGAATTATAGAATAGTTTGTGTTGGAAGGAACCTTTAAAGTTCATCTCGTCCGATAAATGTAGCTGCATTCCGTCCCATGTGTCCTGTGCCTGTGGGTTACTGTGAGCCATCCCTGTGATTTTCCTGCTAGTGGTGCTTGTTGTAAAAAGCAAAATCTGAAAATCCAGCACAGGGGGTGTTACAGATAATAACATTTCTACAGAGAACAGTGGGCAGAGCCAAACAGCAGAACATCAGATATGACAGTGCCTCCAGTCATCTGTTGGGCAGCATTGGCCATTCCAGTGGTTTGTGTAAGTGGAAGAGTTCATATCAGAAATATTTCCCTTCTGTCCAACCTAGAACATCTGGGCTTTGCTGAAGTCATTAAGTGCAGTTATTTCATTGTGAAGTAAATGCAATTAGCAGAGTGAAGCCATGCTAGAGACAGGCTGCATGACTGAAATTTTTAAAACCCTTGGTGATCTAGACAAACTGGGAGTAAAGTGCAGAAGAATGAAAGCTCCTGTTCACACAGGTTTCGCACATTTACTTGCGGACAAGAGGGAAATGTGTCTTAACATAAGCTTCATTTTCGGGGAAATGCATACATGGATTGCCTGATCTATTCATTGTAATTGAATTGAAGGAAAATGTAACCATAGATTTTAAACCACCCTTAGCACTGCCACTGCTATATCACTGTTAGTGACTGGAAATTATGTAAAAAAAAGTAAACCTCCAGTTTTCTCTATTTGTATTTGTTTGACTTGGTTTAGACTATGAAATTACTACACTTGTCTAGTTCACTTTTCTTCATGGGCAGTGCCATGTTCTGGCTTTCATATCCTATAAAAGTAGTGATGCCACAAAATTGCAAGGGAAATGCTTTGGTCCTGCGGCATAGATATAATTAAATCCAAATAAAATATTTTCATTGCCTGAGATGAGGAATCTTGAAAAAAAGCTAAACCAGACACTCAGGTAATAGCATGAATATAATTTTTAATGCCACATTATCAGACCATTGATGAGAATTTTCGATTGCATTTTTAAGTACTTACTTTAATAAAACATAATCATTATCATATGGTATAATGCCTACAACCAGCTATATCTAACAGGATTGTAATCCTGTTGAGCTGCTGTAATGGCATGAACCACAAAAGCAAAACCCAAGTGGTTTATCAATGTCAACAAACTCCCAGATGGAATTACAGTCTTATACGCACCATTTAGCTGTATGCTATTCATTACAACATATGACAAAAATTATGCTTCTATTAAAAATGCACAGATGAGAAAATGTGTTGTTGAAGAGGGATTGTTTAAAGAGCAGAAGGCATCTTTTGCTGCAAAGCAGTCTCATTTTCCATGCAATGCCTTTTCAGGCATATTTGCAGAATAGTGGGGAATTGGGTTCAAGTCCTGAAAGAAATACGGTGCCTTAGGCTCAGTAGAATATTTCTGGTTTTGTCTTTTCATATGCACTTTTCTTGTACTGTCCGTATTTGGGGAAATCTGGCCATCTTTGGAGAGAGCATGAGTTGGAGCATGGCAATGAGAATCTTTGAGAAATAAACCATGAGCTTCTGGCCTCGGAAGTCCTTTGGAGCCCACTGGGACTTTGTAACAAAGAGGGGGCAGTCCTTGGATGTTGTAAGGATCATTATTTTGTAAAATTTTAAAACTAGTCAAACAGTACAGATTCCAAAGTCTAATGTGTGGTTTTATGCAGCGATGTTTGTCATTTTTTTAGAAAAACCCCCATTAAAAAAAAAAAATTCCCAGTTTAAAATGAAAGTGCAACTAGAAAGCAGTGCAATGAGACAAACGTGAAGCTAAATTATACCAAGTAAAAGTGTTTTCTGACTTGGACCTAGCTTGGGAACCCCCAAAGTATTTGAAGAGATCCTCAGTGCTTCAAGCAGCACAAGGTTTGCTCATCTATAATTGAAGTAGATGGACTCTCCAGTATTTACTACTATAATGGCTGCATAGGCAAAGAAATGAGGAAAAAGCAGAAAAGGCTGAACCGGGGCAGTGGTTTTCTATGTCCCAGGACCCTCCAGAGATTTGTTAACACTTTGAATGACTAATCCACCAAGAGAGATGGCAGCTCTGGGCTGACCAGGAGAGTTCAGCAGGTCACAGGGAAGCCGTAAGGCAGGCTCTGTGAGAAGAGTGTGGTCTTGTAGGTTTAATTCCCTGCTGCAATATCAGAAATAGGATGATAGCACTGTAGGACAGTGCTTTCTGTAGCTCTGAGTTATTTAATTCCCCCATCCTAGGAACTGAGACACTTATGCCTGCAAGGACCTGGCTTCTTCAACTGCGCTTTATGCAGGAAAAACAGTGGTGAAAAAAACAGAATATGTGTGTAGGCTGAAGAGGGAAAACGTGCCTTTAAATTCCATGCCTCAGCTAGCAGATGCTCGGTGGAGATTTCTGCGGCATGCTCAGTGTGGAAGATGTGTGTCTGGGGACATAAATCCTGTCTCCATGGCCCATGTGACACATGCATGTTGTGGTTCAAACCCAGACAACAACTAGACACCACCCAGCTGCTCACTTGATCCTCTGTCAGCAGAATGGGAGAGAGTAAAACTGAGAAGACTTGTGGGTTGAGATAAAGACAGTTTAAGAAGAGAAAAAAAGGAAGAAAATAATAACAATAACAATAATTAACAAAAAAACAAAAACAAAAACAAAAAAAAAAAGACACAAAAAAACCAAAACAACAAAGCAAGTGATGCACAATGCAATTGCTTACTGCTCGCCAATAGATGCCCAGCCAGTTCCTAAGTAGCAGCCCCTGCCCAGTTTCCCCCCAGTTTATGTACCAAGCATGATGCCATACGGTATGGAATATCCCTTTGGCCAGTTGGGGTCAGCTGTCCTGTCTGTGACCCCTCACACCTTCTCGTGCCCCTCCGGTGTTCTTGCTGGCAGAGCATAGGAAGCTGGAAAGTCCTTGACTTAGTATAAACAGTACTTAAAAACAAGTAAAAATATTAGTATATTATTAACATTATTTTCATGCTTAATCCAAATCACATCACTGTACCAGCTACTAGGAAAAAAATAACTCTGTCCCAGCCAAAACCAGGATAATGCACATCTCCTACTGGCCATGAAGGTATGTCCACAAATGCAAGGTGCTGCTGTCATTGGCCAGGGCATCTTCTCTGAATTTTTGACAGAGCATCACTCTCATAATTTACTTTTCTTCTGAGCTGAGCATGCATGGAGGTTTCTTTCAAACATACTGAGCCTGGCTTAGCAGAGGGAAAGCAGTGAATGCCTTGAGTTGTTACTGATGGGTGACAGTAGCTGGTAGCATCAACTGCATGAAGGACAAGCTCTAGTAACCTATAAATGGACAGGGTGGAAATTAAATTCATTTGCAAGACAGCAAGAGATTTTAAGGGCAAAGACTAAGAAATTAGCTTGAGCTGGACAGAAATATTTTCTTTAGTTTAATCGTGGGTTTTCTTTATTTTAGTAAAGCAGATTTCATCCCAGTGTCTCCCTAGGCCTAGACTCCTATATCTTTCATGTTTTCCTCATGCACAAATCCAAATTTAAAGCTTTGTTTTCAGAAAAAAAAGTTTAGAAATGAGAAAGTTTTCCTGTAAGGTTTATATTTTGTATTTTTCATTGTTGTTTGTATTCTGTAATTCCATGAGGTGTCAGTAGAAACATGTTTCAAGATAGTAGAAATACCACCACAACATGCAATTGTTGAAATATTTCACATTCTGTTTTTATAATAGAAAGAGCCTGCTTTGTGCTGACTGTCGTATCAAATCTGCTTTTCCATAACAAAATGTCTCCTCTTCATCTTCTAATGAAACCATTCCATACCCTTCCATAACTGGCATGTTTATGGCTAACAGGAACAAGCACGAAAATGTAAAACCACAAATGAAATTTAAAATGAAATCTCAATTTGCTGAACAACATTACCTGTTTTTCAAGACAAATGCCAGAAATGCTGAGCATTTTTAGAAAATTGTTGTTATTAAATCCAGAAACCAACTGGTGGAAAAAAGAGAACTTTAAAATCTTTGTCCAAACTTCATTTTGCTATCCTTAACAATTTTCACAAGGGGACTAAAAGCAAGAAAAGTCAGGCATGACACAACCCCTTGACCCCTTCCCAAATCTCTTGATGCTGTTCCTCTCTGGCTGCAACTGGGTGGTGGGGATTCCTGAGTGAGCTAGAAGTAGCGGGTGAGAGGGTTAAATAAGCTCCTTAAACTATTTCCATTCTGCCAGTGGCCTGTCTTAAAATCCCTGAATTACTCACCAGCACAACTGTTTATTTCATTATTAAAATGAGGCTGCAAGGCTCTCCCTTCTCCCACCCACGCATGATGTTCATGGAAGGAGAACTACTCTCACACGATTACAAGGTCTACTATTAAGTGTGAACTTCATATTTAATTGTAATTGCTAGCAAAATATAATTTAACAGCAAAATATGCTGAATTTGTAACAAAGTAACCCTTTTATTTGAGCAGGAATATGGATGCTGCCCAAATATGTCCGCATGGTTCCAATTAAGTTGAGGAATGTTTAATGTAAAACTCAACTTGATGAAAATAACCAAAGTTTCTGACAAACCAATAAATTCGAGTCTAGAAAGCTCTGCATATACAGTACAGTCAGGGAGGGGCAACACCCGCTGGGTCATCAATTTTGGTGCAGTCTTCCTGTTCGTTTATGCTAAAATAATACTATGTAGTTAATTCAATTTCTTCCCAGCTGTAAACATAGAGAGGAATGCTGGATGCAGATCTAGCTGAGGATGGAGTGGGGCCTGGGCTGATTCATTAGCCTCTGTGCAATTTCCAGGCTGAAATGTTAAGAAACTTTAAACCCAGAATTGCTTTTCTTCTTTTCCTTCTTTTCCTTCTTTTCCTTCTTTTCCTTCTTTTTTTCCTTCTTTCCCTTCTTTTCCATCTTTTTTCCCTTTCCCTTCTTCTCCTTCTTTTTTTTCTCTTCTTCTTCTTCTTCTCCTCCTCCTTCTTCCTCTCCCTTTTCCTCTTCTTCCTTTCCTTTTCTTTTCTTTGGTGGCTAGCACACCACCAATTCAGAAAATCTAAATGTTTGTTGATGGAGATCTGAACACATGGTTACCTGTAGGAGCTACCAAGCATGCTGGGCATGCTGCAGGGAGATTTTCAGCACATCTCTCAGTGAGTTCTGTTCTTTTCAGCCCTATCGTTACTGGCAGGTCCCACCTCAAGGTTTTGTTGAAGCTCATGTGTTGAAATCACAGTTTGATATTGAACTCGGCTATGTAAAACCAGCTGAGTTCAGAGTGAGACCTACTACTTAATACAGGTTTTGGGTTGGGTGGTTTGGGGTTTTTTTTCAGCAGAATTTCTGAATTATGAAAATAAAGCTGTTGTGGTTAATGAGCTTGCAGGAGGAAATTGGTGGTGGACTGTTTTATCAATGTTGATGTTGTGTATAAAACATGCAGCTCTTGGGGGTCCTGCCGTCTGAAAGAAGAGAGCTTCAGGGTTGTAGAAGCAGCACAAATCCCCAGAGAACTGGAGTCAAGAGATGTTGGTTATATCCCTGCAAGCTGCTGTGTGTGATAAACAAAATAACCATAAGTTCTTCAGCAATCACATAAAAATCTTCCTCAAGAACCAAGGAAGATCATTTAGCTGGGGTGAGTTCAAAATGAAGGCAATAGGTGAGAAATGTTTCCTTTTCACTGCTGCTGTCACCAGGCTGCACCTCATTTTCTCCACAGCTGCATCTGCAGACAGCAGAGGCTCAGGTTTCCAGAGGTATCTCCATGCCCAGAGGGTTTGACTGGAACAGGGTCTGCAGAAGGGACCAACTCTTGGCTACCCCAGGTGACCCCATTGTACCCAAACAGTGCAAGAGGAGAATGTGCTGGGAAACCACCTGTGCCAGTGGGGGCTTCCTCATCATCCTCTGAACCACCCATCTCTGTTCTGCCTAATCCTCCATTTTTCATTGCAAAATTCATCTTATATACTCATTTGCTTCCTCCTGCTCTGTCTTTCTACTGAAACTCTGACATCCTCAGCAGTGTTTTCCATGCCTACCAGGATAATGCCTGTTCAATATTCTAAGCCAGGACATGACATGCTCCTCTGAAAAGCTTTAAAAATTATCTCAGTTAACATGAATTGGTGTCTAACTCTGCTCAGTGTTTGTGTGCACACTACTTCTCGGAATTCATCTGGCATATTTTCTTATTCAGGTGTATTTCTAAAGGATCTTATGCAAGGGGAGTTTTGTTTCTCCAGCTCTTTCCTCTTCCCCAGCAACTTTGTAAGACAAAATAAAAGCTGGCTAATTAATTTGCCCTTTCCTCTCTTGAAGAGGTGCTCCCCGTG
>VYZQ01056739.1:4164-17642 GCA_013400655.1 Mystacornis crossleyi
CCTGGCTGTATAACTCCTTCATTGCTAGGGACCCACCGTGGACCTCTTGAGTGGCCCTAGTCACCACATGTGGACCAGCTCTGAACTTCTAGTCTGGGCAGCGTGTGATGGCTCCATTTCTCATGGAGGTCATGGCTCTGAATCCTTACTGTGATCCTCAGCTCCCAGGTTCCCTTTCCTCATGGAGCATCCTGCTTCCTGACGTCAAGCTAAAAGAAATCCTGAAAGCATCGTGTGAGTTTTTGTGGTGAAACCTGGTGATAATTAAAAGAAGGTCAGAAATTAAGCTGCGTTTCTGGGACACTGGGAAAATAGGCAGCCTTCTAGGGCAACAAAGCATGAGAAATATGCACACACCCCACGGAGCAGAGTTTCTTCTCTGTTAGTCCTAGCTAAAGAACTGCTGAAAAATCCACATACTTGGCAATTTTATCTTTATCTTCTTGGGGAAAAGGCCTAAAAAATATCAGTACACCTCTCTACACATCGAGATCAGAGCTGGGAAGCTGGAGCACGGCCACACGTTTCCACTGGCCACACTTAATGGTGTCACAGGTACAATGTAAAGGTTGCTGAACAGTGCAGCTGCAGAAGGAATGGTCACCCCGATCTTTCAAGCTGCTTTCCTTGGCTGACCTCCCTGTCTTTACGAAGATCTTCAACTCTTTTTGTTTTGTCATATGTACCCACACATCTGAGCTAATATCTTTTTTCTTTCTTTGCGAAAGGAAACAAAATGCCTCCTCTCCACAACTACTCTCAGCCATTTAGAAGAGACAAATCAGGTGGAGGATGATGGAATGGCATTGCACGACCTTTCCTGTGCTGTGGCTCATTTTTTCTCCTTTTCTCCTTACTCAGTGTCCCCTCTGCACATATATAAGGAGAGGTAAAACCAGGACAAACCTCTTGCCACCGTGTTCTGGGTCATGGAACTACAAGGGGATTTCTCCCTTCTATAGAAAGGAGAAAAGGAAAGAAAAGGAAAAGTCCCACAAAGGGCTGTGATTTATTTTGCCTCTCACTTGTTTGCTGTCTCTCTAGGCACCATCTCTTACAAGAAGGCCCAAGACTTTCCAGGGCTGACTTGTTTTTCTCCTAAGTAACCTTCTGAAGTCTATGAAATAGAAATTCAACTCACTCCAGTCACTTCACAAATAAATATAGGGGCGGATCACCAACAAAATTACTTAAGTAGAGGAAAAAAAGGAGGAAAGGAAATTGTAAATTTACCCAATGTTAGATTATATGTGTGCCAGTACAGCAAAAAGGATGTATATCTCCCAGGCAAGGATATTTGTGCCTCCTCACAGATTTGTCTCTAAAACATGAGAGAACACAACAGATGTATGTTACATTGAATAAGTAATATACACATTTCACTCATATCCCTTTGTGTGGTGCAGCAGGGAGAAGTCTCCTTTTCTCGCTGGTAATTAGAAGGTGCAGCAGATGGTGAGGCTTACTGTACTTGGTAAGGTCCATTAAAGGAACTCAGGCTGCCAAGTGATTCTTCATTAGAACAGGCCTCTTAAGGTGTACCAAGTAGCTTTTCCTAGGATTTAGGAAACATTCTTTTGTAGAGTAATATACTGATAAAATCATTATTCTCATTCTTACTGAATGGTTTTCTTTCTGGCATCAGGAACATTATTCTAATTATAACACCTGGAGGCACTAAACTATGGATACATGGCCAGACACCATCTCTGTCACTATCCAAAAGAGCTTGTAAGTCAAACAAAAGAAAGAGACATTATAATCATTGCCCATGTCAAAAAAAAAGAAAGCAAAGAGGTCATAGCTTGTTAACATGGCACCACAGAGCCATAGACAATCTGGGCCATAAATTCGGATCTCAGACTGCTTGAGCCAAATACAAGAAAATTGCTCAGCCAGTAGCAACTCAGCCTTTTCAGCTTCATCTCAAACCACTGCACTTTGAAAAATCACCTCTCAGAAATGGCCATACCCTTCCTTGAGAAGCTTTTCTTTTTTTCCTTTTTTTAATGTCACATGTTCTTTCAGCTCCAGGATATTATGAAGAGATACACATAGAGATTGAAATGAATGGTGCTTACTTCCTGCCATGTTCCTTGCTTGGGATAAATAAGCATTCATGTCACAGGGTGAAAAATAATAATTTCCCCCTGTATGTGACTCACCCAATTTACTGGGGCCTGGCCATAAATGAAGAATTTTCAATAATCCCTATGTAGTTGTCATATAAGTTCATAGAGTTTCTCAGGGGTGATGAATACTAGAAATCAACATTAATCTTTCCTCTTTAATCTCGCCACCAGAGCACTCTGCTAATAGCTTTCTTCCCCATAATGGAAGAGGAAAAGCAATTCTCTCCCTTAAAGGATATATGAAATATACCAAGCATAGCTGCCACTCAGTGAGTTCAAGTCAATACTCCTTCACTTCGAACTAAACTTTCATTCAAAACACAAATTCCTTGCTTGTCTTTGCCTCAGCTTCCCCCAGGTCATACATGCTCCTACATAAGTATGGCATAGTGCTACTAACAGAGACTAGGAAAAATCACATCACAAGCCCAGAACCAGGTATATTGGCACTTCTGGGCACTTTGCCAGCCTCAGCACCAAACCCTGCGGCACAAGTGTTGGTCCTTCTTTTTTCCACCTTCCCAGAAACAGAGCCAGTGCAGGTGCATTCCTCAGATGGCCTGTGTCAACTGAGTCCACACAGAATTACAGAATTGACATTTGAACACGTGAACACGTTTTCTGCAAAGTGTCTGAACGTGAACCTAACAGGCCACAGGAAGATAAGTGTGATTATTTGCAGGAGAACTACTGTAGGCATGCATACAAAATAGAGTAATAAACAAAATAATGTCCTTGATACAATAACTCCAAATGTGTCATAGATTAACATGTCAAATATGTGACGACCATTTCAACTGCATTAATACAGGACACTACAGACGTATAGGTGTGTCAGATGGTGACAAGGCCCAAGTATAATGCAACAAAATAGAACGACCTGTGGTAATAAAGGATTTTGAAGCTAATTAGTGTCAAGTCCTAGGTTCTGGGCAGTTATTGTTTGGCAAGGAACACACATTGTTGAATTGTTTTGCTCCCTGAATAAGGCTCATAAGTGGTAACTCTGAAACTGGGTAACTACCTCTGCTGGAGAGGCCAAGGATCCTTGGCTACGTGTTAATGCTTAAAGGAAAAGCCAAAACCTACTGAATGATTTTTCAAACAAAATAAAATGGAAGGTTTGCGGTCTAAAATGTCTGAAAATGTAAACACTGAATACATGTCTAAATCATCTGTATAGTAGCTTAAAACAATACTACACTGTTTGCTATCAATTTACTCTCTGGCATAATTCAGAAAGTATTCCTTGTAAAAGGAATTTCCTCACCTATCTTGCCTATAATTCAGGTTGAATTTAATTTTTCATGTTTCTGCTGATTTTAAGACTGCTTTCTCTCCAGAGAGACTGCCAAACATAGAGGGTAGGTGAATCACCACAACCACAGCCAGAACCATGCAGGAACCCCAGTAAGCCCCTCACTCACAAAAAGCATCTCTTCAAAGCAGAGCAACACACCAAAGAAGCAGATCCTGGTTCATAAAGAATTTGCATCCAAAGTTAAGGAGATGAAAAAAAAAAAAAAAGGAAAAAAATGTGTTCTTTTTAGTTTGCTTTTCTGTACTAAGAAGGGATTTGTCATCTGCTTTGTGGGGATTTTCCTACACAGTAATATGCTTCCATAAAAAGAAGCCTGATTGCTACTTACTTTGCCAAAGTCAAGGGGGACTTCAGACTGTCTTGGAAGTTAAGATTTTGCAGACAGTACCAGTGTCTGTTCTGAGTGGATGCCCCAAGCCAGCAACCTTATGCTCGATTCTTCAAGGTGCTTTATGTGACCTTAGGCAAACATCAATCATCTCAGCCAGAGCAAGTGGGATGTGCTGGGAGATTAGCATATGATTAGGGCACTAAAAACACAAGCAAAACCACAGTGTCATAGGACAGCAAGCCTGTGTACGACCAGACAACACTTAATGGCTGCATTTCCTTCTCTGGGTTTTATGTTCATCGCTTTGCTTTGATTCTACATATTGAGGAAAGGTTTCTTAAATACAAACAGAGACATAAAGCAGTACATTTTTGTTTTCAATACTCTTGGGTTTGTACACCAAACAGTAAAGTTCTAGTCTAATGCTGGTGTAAAATGGGTGGGGTCAAACATTACACGGCAGCCAGGAACTACAGAATGCTACAAATGCTCATTTTTGAATCATTTATGAATTTCTTCCCTTTGGTTTTGATCATACTCTGTAACATTCAAGGTATTGGAATTTAGAGTTAAGGGGGGAATCTTGGGGAGGCTTAAGATTTTAAAATATACCAAACCAAAAACTTTGAATGCAATTGAAATTCAAGTTGCAAGCTCCTTGACCTAAGACTATAAAAGTGGCTGTGCTTGGTAAGACCATAGGTTTGTTTAGCCCACTGTGCTTTTCCCTACAAGTGCCCTATGAGAGTACTTGAGGAGCATCCTAAGAGCAAGCTAAGTATTTCAAACTTTTCCATCCAACCAATTTTTGCTCAGAAGGGTGCTGAGCTAGCTGGGGTTTCTACAGTTGCAGCAATTCTCCATAGATTTCCATTTCATGAGCTTCTCAATTCTCCCCTGGGGCACACGGGAGCCTCTAGTATCCTCACAAAAAACACAGATTCTCCTACCTTCCATGGCAGAAGCAAACTTGTGATATTTGGCTTCATTACTGCTCCCAGGACCAGATCACAGCCTCTTGTTCCCGGTCTGGAAAAGATAATAAACAGCAGGTTCTTCTCTCCCCACTCTACACACTTCCATGCTTCATAGACCTTTGCCACAAGTGAGGCATGGATTTATACTGAATCACTAAAATTATGTTCTCAATTTTAGTCACTGCTCCTTTCCTCATATTTGTGAAAATCTGAATTGCTTTTAGACTGATACCAAGCACTGAATTCGTGTTTGCAAGGAAATATGAGTCATAACCTCAAGATTTCACTCCTGGGTGATGATGGGAGCTCAGGGCTCATCTTTTCATATTCAAACTTAGTTTTGTTTTTCCCATATGCGTGACTTCATATTTATCAATTTTGAGTTTCAGCTGCCTCATTTAATCAGTGTTCTGCTTTGTATGAGCTATCCATTGCTGTCTTCCAGAATATTCTTGTTTACTACTGTAATTGTTTCTTTGTATTTAAAAGAAGCATTATTTGTTTTTCAATAATTGTGCTAACAGTTTCCACAATACATTATTAATTAAATTACAGAATAAGAAGCAACACTTTGTATTTTTAATTAAATATTTCATTTGCTGAGAAATAAAAACATCCTTAGAGCCAACTTTCAAAAGTTGCAAAAATTCCTAGTGTTGTCTTCACAATCAAAGATAAGAAAATGCCATGTGCGTTATGGTACTGCATTTTAGTTTGGAAACTGATACAAATTTTCCGAGATTGCCTTTAGGCATGACTACCAGGGAGAAGAACAAGATGTAAATGATACTCAGTTATCTGATACAGAATTATTTGACTTGAAATAAGTAGTTAATAAATTATAAGTATACAAAGGCATTAAACCACAACATTACTTACCTTATCAGGTTTTAGATTAAAGTTGAAAGTGAAAGTCTTCTTTTTGACTAGTTCCCACTCAAAACATAAAAGAAAATTTCATCACAATAATGTTTGTATTTAGAAACTTACCAAATACAATTATCTATAGGAAAATAATCCAGTTATTTTCTCTCATTTGGTCATTTAATAGTAAGTATTTTCTTGGACTATATAAACTTAAAGACAGTGAGAAAAAAAGATAAAGATAATTAAGACAGAAAATAGAGTGGGCAAAATTTCAGCTGCCACCGCAATAATTATTGAGCTGTTGTTATTTGAAAACTATATTGTTAGTTGTGAAGGAAAACTTCTGGTGCTAATACTCCTATATATTTTAAACATACTAAAACCAGATTTCATTCTTCCAAGGCCGAATAATCCAGCCATCTCTGTATGTCATCTTCCGACAGAACAGTATCAAGTTAACCAGGTATTTCTCCATGTACTTCAGCTGAGCCACAATTCCACTCAGGACTGAAAAGCCTGAAAATTTTAATCTGCAGAAACAGCTGAGAAAGCTACTTTTTAATAAATACAAGAAAAACTGCTATTGTAAGAAACTTCTCTGTGCGCTGTTCTGCAGCATGGAGAGAACACAATCATGTCCTAGAGGCAGATTGCACCCAGCATTCCTGGTCAGAGGACTTCTCTTTGAATCTCCTTTTAACAACGAAACTTCAGAGACGTATCTGCATCTGAAACTGATTCACTTGGGTCCAACTGCTATGTGGAAGGTGATGTTAAATTCTGTAAGCCATCTTTGCATCCCTGTTTGTAAATGGGCAAGTAGAATAATAGCACCACTATAAACTAGAGTCTAACAAAGGAAAGAAAAAAGTATTTGACTTCAAGAATGAGAGAAATCTGTCTCAGCTTGATTAACTTATAAGAGTAAGCAGAAGGAGGGGGCAATATAGATAAAACCTACATTGTTATCTTTTTCTAAAGAATTTGATGAAGATGCTTTGAATTAACACAGAGCTGAATTCCTTGGTAGTTTTGGAGGTAATTGATATCAAGCACTGTATCCTCGAATTTATACATACATTTTATATGAAAGTTGTTTTAACAGGAAGCAAGATCATTTTCAAAAGAGCTGTTTATTTTGTTGAATATTAAACCTCAGAGCGGAATTCATTACCACCAGCCTTCAGAAGACATGTGAATATCAGTCCTACTGAGTTGCTGCCGTTATCTCTAGAGTGGAAAAGTCTTTGTTCATTGTTGGGGAAAAGCCTGCTATGCACTTTCTGCAGGAAACAGCTTTGGAGTTCTTACTGAAGGGATCATACTCAGCCCTGAATAATATTTCTTTATCTCTGGTCAGGAAAACTAGAAAGGAGAATCAGTAAGAAAATTCTCCTGCCTTAGAAGAAAAGCCAGGAATAGACTTACATGCCTGTGTAATGAGAGACGGGGCATCACACATCAATTCCTGTGCTTTAATAAGTGGGTGAGGAAGTTGCAGGGCCGCAGACAAGCAGTTGACAGGACTTGAAATGCTCCAAGAAATCCTCGCTAGAGTCTGTCTACATAAGAAATCCTGGTAGATAGGGTCTCATTCAGCCCACACTCCATTATATATGACCATAATGCACAACTCTACAACATGATTGCTGCAGCGGCTGAACCAGCAACAGTGATGGCAGAAGAGCCAAAAAGCTGAGGTACAGAACACGCCCACTGGTGGACTACCTCCCAAGCCTAAGATCACACCCGGACTTAGGGTGAGCGAAGCTTCTCCCATCAGGCCTTGTGACTCTATGTAGATTAGGTCTGTCTGGTTGGCCAGCAGCCAGACGCCCCCTGTATTCCTTAAAGGGTTTGTAATCCAGCCCTCACTCCGCCCCTTCCTTCCCCCCTACTGGTTGTTGTTGAATTACCCCGCCTCCCGTCGCTACTCCTTTATAAGTAGGTCTCGGCGGTCCGGTCTTTCTGTTTCGTCGCTGGGCTCCTTTGTTATGGTTTAGCAACAAATCCCTCGGAACTCTGTACGAAGAGCCGCCTCCTGACTTTGCCTGCAGTGCCGCCTGAGCTGGCCAGCTCAGTGTGAGCGTGGCTGCGTGTTCCCACCGCACGGGTGAGAGAGCTGGCCTGCGAGTGTGCCAAGTAGCACCGCCAGTGTTCCTTGCTAGGAACGCTTCAGGAATAACGCAGCAGCCTTCCCACTGACCACCACTGAACAGGTGCCCCCCGTGGGGGGGGTGGGCATGAGTGGATGCGTGAGGCACGGGGTTTCTCTCTCCCTGTTCCCTTGGTCAGGTGTACCCCAAATCCTGTCCCCTATTGGTCAGTTTGAATGTAGCCCGCGGGAATCCTGTACTTAAGGGAGTGTTCACGGGACCCTGGGGGAGGTGTTCCAGACCTGTTCTGGGGGCAGTCGCTGTTGGAGTCCCTGTCGGGCTCCGGCCATGTGCGGCAAGGGGGAATAAAATCTGGAAACATCTATCAAATATCGTCTCCTTGATTCTTCCACGGGCCAAGGCTGTCTCCCAGGGAAAGGTTGCAGCCACTCCACTGCCACACACCACCCCACTCAGTGATGCATGATCACCCAGACATGAGTGCAACACAGAGGAGAGGACAAAGCATGGATGCTCCTCATGTGAAAGAGGGAGAGAAGCTGCGTGTCAAACTTGCAGACAGTTCAAGCGTGGATATGTTGTTGCTCTCAAGTGAAGCAGATTAGCTCAGATTAGTGACTGACAAAAGGTTTTTACTCCTGTCCACATTTGCTGTAGACACATAACTACCGATTGATCATGGAGCAAAGAGAACAGAATGGTAGGATGAGCTATTTTGTGATTGTGATTTGTGAATTTGCTTGTCAAACTCTGATAAAGCCATTTAATCCTTGAAAAAGAATTGAATCCACAAAGTCATACTGATAGAAACAGAGATTCATGATCAAAAACATCCTGTGAAATCAAACACCTGGTTTGGCTTCATACATGGCTTCATACTGTTCCCCAAAGTCAGTAAATAGATACTTATCTAACTTAGTTAAATAGACATTTAACTAAGATTTACTGAGAGTAGATGATCAAAGAAGAGAGAGAGGAAATAGTAATTTGGGGAAATGCTCTCAGAGACACTTTCAGGGCTGTGAGGACCTGGAGACCAGCCCTGCCTTGCCATCACTGGGACAGGGGCTGACAGCCGTGGGAGCCTGACATGAACTCCTGAGCTGTGGGCAGGGTGGGGTGGCCTCAGGGTGATGAACGCAAACAGGCAGGGCTGACAGTGTCTCAGGGACACAGCAGACACAACATGCAAAGTCCTGGACAAGTGTCTGTCCTGGGTGCCCAGCTGGCCAAGCCAGAGACTCTTTGAAGGAGGGGGCTACCTGAAACTGGGGAGCCCCTTAGCTTCAGTCTCCCACTTCAGCATCACCAATCCCACTGTCATTTAATGTCCTTGTGCCAACTGCTTACGCTCAGTTTGTCCATTTTGGGCTGGGTTCATTCATTGCAACATTCAAACCTCTCTTCTTCAGCTCTGCTCTGACTCAGCCCATCCCTTTCCATATGTCAATCATCCTTCCTCAAGCTCTGTAAGAGGTATAAAATCTGTTTCAGCATATTAGGTAACAGCTCCTGAAACTTCAGCTTGATCCTGTTCCTGTTGCATGCTGCCCAGCAGTAATACCTGTGCTTTCCTTTATTGCTAGCTGAGCCGTATGGAAGCGTGGTAGATCACCTCCAGAAGTTCTGCTCACTTTTAAGCAACAGAAAATGTCACATTTTCCCAGGGAGAGTTAATTTATTATCAGTTGAAGCCATTCACTCTTTTGTTAGGCTTTAACTTTACGTATAAACGAGTTCATGGCGTTTTGTACTTTTTAATGCGCCATTTGGTCACCAGTGACAACCCTCAATTACCCCCTTGAGCCAAAGGGGCTTCAGATAGTGACAACTTTTCCATAAAAAGTAATTTCTTGCAATGAAGTTTTTCATTGTATCTTGTCCTGCCAAAAGACAGTTAGGAATGCTTTCCTCAGTAGTTTGTTAAAAAGGTAGAGGCACAGACAATCTTGCCTACATAGGGCCACGCTCTGGAGCAGGCAGGCATGGGGAGCCCATGGCTAGTCATAGCTGCTGATGCGTGCACAGGACTTCATCTTCTGGCCTGCTGGGATCCACCTGCCAAAATCTGCGTGACAGCTGGAGCAGTAAAGCAGTGCTTGAGCAAAACAACAGCAGTGAGACTGTGGCCTGTGTTAGGATCACTCACTTAGCTTCCAGCACAGGAAAAGGGACATGTCCGCTGAACCTTAAACAAGAGGCACAAGCCTGGGAGTCTTCGCCATCTATCTGGCCTGCTTGCTTACAGGAATTTTAGGGTCATTACACACAGTTCCTCTGTCAGCACAGTAAATCCCACACAGAACAGCAAATGACATTTTAAATACTCCAGAGCTGTAGCAGGCAAACTTTATGCGCATTATGAAATTTTACTTCCTTTCCTGATGAGCATTTTCCTGATGATGTGTTTGCAATGTAGGTATGGCTTTCTTTTACCAGGACAATTGAGCCTGTATTTCCCAGACAGTGATACTCTATAACAAATCAAAGTCCCAACAGACTCCTCTTGTCCCTAGGTGCACTCTGTAAATGATCCATCACAGAGAATTATTTTCAACCCCTTTTCAGATATGGTCATATGTTCCTTTATCTCTTCTCAAGACATGTTTTAAGAGTTGAGGAAAGCATAATGATGATTGAGTCACATTAATAACCCTGTGCTGTTCTGTAGCGCATTGTGCACAAGGTTCCACAAACAGGATGGGACTGGAAACTCTGGTCTCTTTACTGGCCTCCCACTATGGGAAACTACAACAAAGCTTAACAAAGCCTGAAATAAGTTTTTATTGTTGCCTTTAGAGCATCCTTCTAAATTAAGAGCCTTTTAATTCAATTTTAATGCTGGAAGAAGGTCTGCATTGGTCACATCTGCTCATTAAAGTAAATAAGAAAGTGTTCTGGGGGAAGAAGATTCGGAATTAGTGTCCTTCCTATGCCTTCAGTTCTTCTACTCATTCGTTACACACCTGTCAAAGTTGAAAGAGGCTCAGGCAAGCAAGTACCAGCAGCAGTTCTTTCACTGTGCTGGCACGACTCACTCACCTTTTTCCAGACCCGCAGCACTGGCCCTGCAGGGAAGCAGCAAGTAATCGGGCTGTGAAAGGCTGTAGAGCACAGCACACACTTGAGCAAAGAGGCATCCTGTGATGTTCACTGCTAGAGTTTGGGAAACACCCTTCCACATGGAAATGCAGTACATGGATTCTTAGGGCAGTGCTGAGCTGAGCCAGCGTTCCCACACTCACTGTAGCTATGTTGCCCCCAAATGTGGATGTCCTGCAAAGACATTCAGACACATCTGACCCTGCGGTCTGTTACTTGAAAAATTAAATGTCACTTCTTTTCTTCTGTCTGTTCAAGATGCTTGTTCACTCCTTTTCATATTTCATAATATTTATTAGCAGGTAGTTAAAGTTATCTTATTAAATATGTCATGGAAGGGCAGGAAAATCTCTGTAAGACAGCAAGAATTCTAGGGTTCAATGTCCACATCTCTTACTCTGAATATAGTCCTGAAAAAGGGTGTTATAGCGTGATACATCCTTTGCATTTCAAATTCCTTTTATAGAACCTTTGCAGCTAAAGTGTTGCAAATGAAAACTAAGTGTTCTAGAGAAGCCAAGGTTGGTTTCGTGAATTTTCCCAGGGTTGACATGCATTTTGGATAAGATTTCCTTTTTTCTGAAGCAGTGCATGTCCAACTGCAATTGCAATTGCGTAGAGAAAAAATTGCAATTGCGTAGAGAAAAATCCTGGGAATAGAAACAAGGGTATTGCGTCAGCCAGATTCTGTTATCCTTTATCCTTCTGTCGTAAGGATAGGCAATGTTTTCATCTTACTGACAGGAGGAAAGAAAGACTGTTGAATGATCATAACCACAACAGTATTTTTTGTCTATCCCTTTCCCCCAGTTCATTGCCTCCCAAGATACGATTTTAGCCCTTTGTTCACGTAGGCTACTTATTCAGATTTCCTCTCCTCACTTTTTGTGCTGTCATGTGTACACATCAGACATACATTGTCACAAACCCACTGGGCTGTTCAACCAGGCAAGGAAGAGAAAATGCCAGAACTCTCTGTGGAGATTTCGAGGATGGGTGAAAAAAGGTCACAGGCACAGCAGAGGATCAGCCAAGAGCACAGGACCAGCACAGAATTTGTGCTTTCAGCCTGCAATCAGATGCTTTGTCTCAGCACTCATCATACATGAAGCCCCCTAAACTTAAGGCATCACTCTGAAAAGACAGGACAATCTGTGATTCTAAACATAACATAGCTGTGTCTTTCCTTTGATGTTAAAATATCTCTTTATTGTCATCCACTTTTTTTTGCTTTCTTCTCCACACTGGTGCTTGTGCGAAATCAACATCAAATTAAAAAGAATCTAATTTTTGACCCTATGAAAATGACGTTATAAATGTAGTAGGGGCATTTTATAAAAGCTCACTACAAGTAAAATGATTGTATAAAAAGCTCTTCTGAGTTAAAGGAAATGAAAAGTCAATACATATCTGAATTGCAACTTTTTCAGTTCATCTTTAATTTCATACTTAAAGTGAAGCATATGATTGTATATTGGTTTTAATAAAAATTTATGGGGAAAAATAATTAGCAAAAATAATCAAACTGAATATCAATTTACTTTTTTATTTTTTATTCAACTATGATGCACCAAGTGCATTAAAAACTGTTCTATAGGTATGTATTTTTGGTTCAGAACAATGTGCTTTACTGCTTACCTTAAAGTAAATTCCTTTATGCGGAGTCATCAAACTATGTTTTGATGTACAAGAAAATATATTAGTATAAAAGATTTACTTCAGGGAGATATGAAAATATTAGCTTCCACTTTACAAAGATATGAAGTTCTCTTGTATATCATGGTAAACTGTAAAATAAAATGTAATTCTGATATTGAAAATACCACAAATTTCTACTCATATACACACCAGGTAAGAGAACATGATGGTCTCACTTGATACTCAGAAGGGCCATGCACATCTGCTCTAATAATGTGAATTGCAAAGAAACTGCAGACATTCACAAATGGAGCTACATTATTAGCTTGCCAGGCACTAAGCAGAGCTGTCTTCATGGCCATGAAATGCAGAGATATGAAGGAAATGGAAAACCAATTTACTGGTTTTCAACAGGAATGCGTAGACTTGGAAAAAGTTAACTATGCCATCTTCTTTTTAAGTTCTGCCATTAGGAAAAAAAAGAATAGGTGAAAGAGGATCACTTCCAAATATGAGGGAAGCGATAGACACAGAGTTGTGCATAAAAAAGAACAGACTTTGAGAGTAGAAGATGAAGGAAATAAAACAGAAACATTTTCACAAAACAGCTGTTTGCCAGTTCTGCCTTAACTAAACATTTGGAAGTCAAATTGCACCCTCAAAATGTCCATTTAGGATATTGCTTCATCTAACTTCTGTTCAATGTTTCTTCATTTAACTTCTTTAAATCAAAGCCATGGTTTCAGAAGTCTGACTCTACTGAGGAAAAGCTGTTTTATAAAAAGTTAATGCAATTAAAAATATTAACAGAATAATAACATTTTAAAAAATCACAGGAAAAAAAAGTCCAAAAATGTAGTTAGCATCAGGCAGAAAGAAGCTAGCTGGCCTTCAGAACAGTCAAGGGAGGTGATCCTTCCCCTCTGTTCAGCACTGGTGAGGCCACAGATGGAAAACTGTCTCCGTTTCTGGACTCTTCAGTAAGAGAGACAC